>JAAGKR010004626.1:0-2500 GCA_011419295.1 Clarias macrocephalus
TCTCACACACACACACACACACACACACACACACACACACACACACACACACACACACACACACACACACACACACACACACACACAATAATGTATGCTCATAATACACATTCACTAAAACGCTCATACACACACACATCAATGTATGCTCAGAATGCGCACGCACGCACGCACGCACACACACACACACACAAACACACAACCACACACACACACACACACAATAATGTATCCTCAGAATACACACACACACACACACACACACACACACACACACACACACACACACAACACACACACACACACATAAACACACTCACACACACACACACACACACACACACACACAATAATGTATGCTCAGAATAGGATTCACTAAGCACTAAGTGGACAGAAAATGCTTTGATTTACGTGAACCTCATAGAAAAAAAAAACCATCACTTCATTATAAAAGTCTTTATTTGTGGATAAAAGTGTACAAACGTGCTCACAGGTGTGTATCATGCTGATGTTAAATCAAGACCTAATTAGCGGTATTGTCCCCTCACCGTAGGAAATGTTTTGACAACGATCAAGGCCGTAACGATTTGTGCTGGGCGTCTCCTCGCCGCTAATTACGCTAGACTGCCAAAGCACATCAAAAACCCAAGACAACACACACACACACACACACACACACACACACACACACACACACACACACACACACACACACACACACACACACAACGGCAACTGTAAACAGCATTGTCTTTGTTACAAGTTTGCTCAGACATAACAGCAAGCTAGAATGAGGAATAAATAATAAAATAAACCGGTCATGCTGTCTTTTAGAAAGAGATCGTCTTACTTCTGTCACTCTTTTGTTCTAACTTGAATAACGTAAGATTATTATCAATGTACGTGATAAAACTTGGCCATTCTGTTATAAGAAAAAATATGACTACAGTATGTGATGTGATGGGGTTATTCCCACCACGCAGAAGTGGCAGATTTTCCACTAACATTGTATGTGTGTACTCGTATGTGTGTGTCGCAAGGCTTTTATAATGTACTCTTTGGACAGCAACATGGTGCTGAAATGACAAGCAATACTTAATCCAATTACTAAGTTGCTTCAATTTAAGCCTCTCGATGAGACCAGGTGTGTAGAACCAGTATGCAGACAGGACGCGTCCCCAGTGTGGAAAAAGGTATTTAAGGCTTAAGGTATTTTCTGTGCTGTATCCAGGAACAACAAAAAAAACTACAAAATAAAACTGATACAACAAATAACGTAGATCCACTAATGGATAGTTAAATTTGCATCTGCAAAAGGTGTGTGTGTGTGTGTGTGTGTGTTTGTGTGTGAGAGAGATAGAAATAGCCATAATTTATTATATTAAAGAAACAGTTTAGCTACAAGGTTAATAGCTAATAACCTAAACAGCGCACACATCAGCATGTTTAAGTCTCAACAACCTTGTTTGCTAATTGAAACAATCTCATCGCAACATTTTCCCTATAATTCATGATTAAGATGACAGCGTAGCGGTTAGCACTGTCACACCTTCAGAGTCAGGGTTCGAGTCTCACCTCTGTGGGTCTGTGTGCATGTTTTCCCCTTGCTTGCTTGGTTTTCTCCGGGTTTCTTCCAAAGGATTATAGATTAGGATAATTCGTTGTGTGTGAATGACAATCCGGCTTTAAACTGGCAACCTGTTCCCTTAAATAACTGCCACAGAAACGACAGGGCAGGGAGTATCCATAACCCGATGTGCCAGATAGCGCATGGACATACTGTACCAAAATGCCCAAACCGAATAATTAAAACCCAGCAGTGTTGCACAAAAGCAACTTGGTCCTGATGCTGTTAATTACTTTATGAAAATGATAGATTTTCAGTGAAAGGACTGAGTAAAGCAAAGCGATGTCCTCCTGTGATGTAACCATAGCAACAGCAACAAGTGGTTATTAAACATGGGTGTTTTCGGGCGAAGAAGTTGCTCCGACATGCCCTGACATTTGTGCATTTTTCAGGTGCTTATAAACATGTAAATGGCTTAATTTAATCTGATTACACTGTACGCAGCACAAACTGGGCTACAATCATATGTGAGCAGTGTGTACAGTATGTCTAAGTTAAGTTGTCTATATTTTGAAGAAAATAAAAGGTATACGTGATTAATAAATAAAAAGAAAGGAAGAAGGTCACAAAATACTTTTAAAATATTTGTCGCAAAGACTTTTGTGAACTGGGATTGTAGCATAGTATTTTTAAACATAGACAAGCTTGAACTTTTTATAGATATATGTACCATGTACGTGTGCCAAAGATTCACTAAGTTTTTATCAACACTCTTCAGAAAGATATTCACGAAGACGGAGAAGTCTGAAAGCGCACCTTGTTTATTTTCTCTAGTTTACAAAAGCGCAATGTTTTGTTGATATTGTGAGTGTACAGAAATTAAAGTAGACTTTTTACTACTTCTTTCAAATGATTACCGAGTTCATTTTGCTG
>JAAGKR010004626.1:7500-29765 GCA_011419295.1 Clarias macrocephalus
CCCTTGATTCCCTCGACTGTGGTCCCTCCAGGGACTCCTGGAGCTGGAGCAGTAATGATTGACAAAAGCTAGAAAATTGACAATTTACACACTTTATAACATAAGAAAAACATCATTCCATAACCTACAGCTTGTGTCTCTTGAGGTGTTCCATAGTGGATTTCGAGGTATGTTTAGGATCATCGTCCTGTTGTAGACGCCATCCTCTTTTCAACTTCAGCTTTTTTACAGATGGTCTGATGTTTGCCTCCAGAATTTGCTGGTATTTAGTGGAATCCATTCTTCCCTCCACCCGTGCAATGTTTCCTGTGCCACTGGCTGCAACACGACCCCAAAGCATGATAGATCCACCCCCATGCTTAATAGCTGGCAAGGTGTTATTATCATGAAAAGCTGTTCCTTTTTTTCTCCAAACATGCCTTTGCTGATTATGGCCAAAGAGTTCTATTTAACTTCATCAGTCTACAGCACTTTGTTTCCAAAATGCATCAGACTTCTGTAGATGTTCTGTTGCAGACTTCTGACGTTGGATTTAATGATAGGGATGCAGGTAAGGTTTTCTTCTGCTAACTCTTCCATGAAGATCTTGTGGAACGGTGCACCACCTCTCCTGCTGAGTCTGCTAAATGATCCTGCAGGTTTTTTGCAGTCAAATGGGGATTTTGATTTGTCTTCCTGACCAGCATACGATACCCCCCCCCCCCACCTAATGGTTTGCTATCTTCTTTTAGCCTTCCCCTGCATGGTGGACACCAATACCTTTAATTTTCAGAGTCTTACACAACTGCTTACAGGATGGTTGTTCAGGAACCCATCCAAGGTTGGAAGAGTCAAAGTATTTGTAAAGCTTTGAAATTGGCATTTACTAATGGCAGCTGTTGCCATGCATCAGATCTAATGAGCTGCTTAAGGTCTGAAACCTTGTAAAAAGAATCCCAGACTCTGGAACTCTTAGGGTGCCCAAACTTTTGCACAGTGCCATAATAATGTTTTTCTTTTTGTTCAAATTATGGCATAAGAAGTAACTATGCATCAATGTTTATGAAAATCTTGTGCATTTTTTTTCCATTTCCAAGAGAGACTGTGTTAACATCTTTTCAATAAAAAAAAAAGACCAAAATTTGTTATTTATCAAGGGGTGCCCAAACTTTTGATTGTATAACTTGAGAAGGGGAAAAATCATGTATTACCGTAAACACATTAAACAATATTGAAGCAGAAGAATTAAAGCATATGCGCCTATGACATTTAATTATTTCGTTTTTAATTCGTGAGGTTGCTAGGAAACCTGGTGAAAAGACAAATAAAGAAATTGAAACAATAAAACAAAAGCAACCAAGGGAAAAGAAGGTGTGGCCTATGAGTATAGCCTGGGTGGAGCTGGAGCAGTAATGATTGACAAAAGCTAGAAAACTGACAATTCACACACTTTATAACATAAGAAAAATATTTCTTCTCAGGAAAGAGAGAGAGAGAGAGAGAGAGAGAGAGAGAGAGAGAAATAAAAGTGCCATGAATTACTCCTGGGCTTCCAATAAAAAAAAAAAAAAATGGCTAAAATACATTAAAACATAAGATTATAAAACATCTCGTGCTCTAAATTCCTTTCACACACATCTCAAAACCCGAAGGACTGCAGTTTATTATTTCCGCCATGGCTAGTACATCATGGGAACGGAGGTATGCCGAGAAGTGACTCGAACTCATAGTTGTAGTCTTTAAAACAGCACAGAAGGTGCTCGTAATCCTGAAACGTTCAGGTTGAACATCTGCCTACCGGTTCTCTCTACAACTCCACTGGGGTCCTCGCCCCGTTCTCTTCGCCTTCTCTCCTTTCCTGCGTCGCTCCAATTAAAAGTTAGAAACATCCAGATGGCGAAAAACGCACCACAAGCTCTTTTTTGTTCACCCTGCTATTCACCGGATGGCTGGTGGAAAAATGGAGGAGTCGGAGCAGAACAGCTCAATCCAACGCTCGGAAAAACAGACGCACTCGCTCAGCTTGTCCTTCTACAATGTCGTGCTGCCAGAAAAACTCCCCGAAGCTCCCTAATTATAGTTCTGAAGATGTCAGCACTGTTGGTCCACTTTTGGAGCGATTCGCTAGGAGAGGCATGGAGACTCAATGAATGCTGAGGAAGGCTTTTATAAACTGCGGAGGACACTGTATGATTTAAATTAGCAACTATTCAGCAAAAGAAAGACATAAAACACAAGAGAGGCCAGGGGGGGAAAATCCACACGGCTTATCGAGTCAGTGTAAATCTAAGAAAACAAGGAAACTGAGGAACTAATATCTGTGGAGCGTACAAGAGTGGACTGTATAGGGCATTTATAAAGTAGTGCAGGGGACAAAGTCTTTCTGCTGTGCTTATTAAATACATCTAAACAGTGAGCTAGGGAATTAGGAAATAAGGAAGCTAAAAAATAATGAGCTAGAGAAGAAGAGAACAAGGGAATAAACGTTATTAGACGTGAAAGCTTGGGAACTATGAACTAAAAAAAAAAAAACTTAAAAAAAAACTATGGAACAAGGAACAAGGAAAGTAGAAAAGAAGAACCTTTTAAATGAGGAAACTGGTGAACTAGAAAATTATAGAGTGTTTGTAAAATGATGCAGGAAATACAACATTTACGCAGTGTTACAGTGTTTATTAAATAAATACAAGCAATAATTTAGGACACATTGAAACTG
This sequence comes from Clarias macrocephalus, assembly GCA_011419295.1. Lineage (NCBI taxonomy): Eukaryota > Metazoa > Chordata > Actinopteri > Siluriformes > Clariidae > Clarias > Clarias macrocephalus. The sequence continues at coordinate 10,196 of JAAGKR010004626.1, forward strand.
GGTAATAGGAGAACTATGGCACTATGGAAACCATGCAGACATGAATAAGGAATAAGAGAAATCGGTGAAAATGTAACTATGAAATCAGAAAACCATGGAACAGCGGAAACTGTAGAACAAGGAGAAATTATGCAACTATGGGAGAAGGAAGTTGGATTTCTGGGAAACTAGGGGAACTGATGATTAGAATAAATATGAATCATCAACAACAACATAAGCAATGATGGAGCAATAAGGGAACTAGAGATAATGTAAACTAGGGAGCTATAAAATAAAGCAACTACGTTTTGTAACTAAAAAACAAGGTAAATTAATAAGCAATTATCTGAGGAAATAAAAAGTGAAATAGGAAAAAAAAACGCAAAGGACGATAGATAGATAGATAGATAGATAGATAGATAGGCAGCAGAGGCATTCTATAATGTGGGATACACTCCATGTCAGTGGGTATAGTACATAAAGGATATTTATTCTAGGACAAGAATAAATATATTCTAGTTAATATGTTAATGTCAATATTAATATATTAAAGCATGTGATTAATCTAGAAATTTTAAACTCAAACTAATAATATGAAATAATACGTTTGATCCTAGTGGCTTCCCATAATCACAGCGTGGTAACCACCTCCTTCCCCACTAAAATCTATAAAATCAATAAAAATTTTGAAGCTATTTTCATTTATTCTAAATATTTTTTTCTAAAATACCCTTTTTTTTACTCATTAAGGCAAATGTCATGCTGTAATTGTAAATTGTATGCATCACTTTTGACCATTTTTTCCCATGTCCGCTTTTGCAAATCTTTCTTGGTTTCAGAATAACGGATAAAAACAACAGGAACTTATCAGCAACTTCTTCTTCTTCTTCTTCTTCTTCTTCTTCTTCTTCTTCTTTCTGCTGTCCCCATTATGTCCCACAGCAGACCATTTGTCTCCATCTTCTACATCTTCCTTCATCGCGTCAACCCTGCATGTCCTCCCTCACCACATCCATAAACCTCCGCTTGGGCCTTCCTCTTGTCCTCCTTAGTGGCAGCTCCATCTCTAACCCCTCATGCCTCCTCTGTACATTTCCAAACCATCTTAATCTGGCCTCTCTAACTTTGTCCCCAGTCTGTCCTACCTGCACATTTCCTCTAATTCCCTGCACAGTCCTTCATTCTTAATCCTGGCCATTCCTGTAATTCTCAAATGCGGGGGATGCTTAAAGCCTTCAAGTAAATCAACTCTGTACAGATCTAGAGAAAATTATTTCCACCATCTAGGAATAGTCTAGATGCAAGTCTTCTTCAATCTTTGCGAGATGATGGGACCAGTCAAGTAGTGTTGGAAGATTGGAATGGTGTGCTGAGAGTAGAACCGAGAGGTAAGTGGGTGCTGGGACATTTTTAGCTTTGTAGGCAAGCATCAGTGTTTTGAATGTGCTATGGGAAGCTACAGGAAGCCAGTGCAGGGAGCGGAGAAGTGGGGTGGTGTGGAAGAACTTGGGGAGGTTGAAAACATGATGTGCAGCAGGATTTTGGATAAACAGCAGCAGACAAATGGTGGACAGAGGCAGACCTGCCAGGAGTGAGTTGCAGTAGTCCAGTCTTAAATAACAAGGGCCTGAACGAGCACCTGAGCAGCCTGTGTAGAGAGAAAGGACAAATTCCTCTAATGTTGTAAAGAAGAATTTGACACGAGCGAGAAAGGTTAGCAATGTGTGGAGAAAATGACAGATGATTGTCCAGAATTACCCCAAGATTATCCAGTTACAGAGTGGCAGGGGACTGGAGACTTTGGGAAACAGGAGACTTCCCAGAAGTATTCCAGGAGATCTTTGGGAACAAGGTGGAGAACACACTGGGCAGGGCCAATCCATCGCAGAGCACACATACACATACAGACACACTCCAGAGAATTTGGAAACGGCAGCTAACCTAATCTGTATGGCTTTGGACTGTGGGAAGAAACCGTTGTACACCGGAGGAAACCCACCAAGCATGGGGAGGACATGCTGAGGTGGGAACCAAACCCTCGACACTGGAGGTGCAAGGCCGCAGTGCTAAGCACTATGCCGCAACGCTGCCTTGTATATAACTCAGAATATATAAGCTTTGCAACTTGCAGGTACTAACTCGAACCAGCATTTGTTCCATTAAAAAGTTAAATAAATTTTAGCTTTTTTACTCAATACAAATTAATGTAAATTATAGAATATATGGGACCAATTAGAGTTTTCAGTTTGAAAGACAGAGCCTTCAAAGGAAGCAGGGTGTAGTCAAGATCACTTCAATATAGTGCACAGATATAACTTTAGTTCCATCTCCAAGTTAATGATTTGTGACCTGGATGTTAATTATGCAATGTGTGCTTTTTTTTACAGGCTAATGAGAACGCAAGTTTAGCACGAAACAAGGAAACAAAAAGAAATATATATATAGATATACATCTTGACACAACCCAACCTCCTGTATACCATTATGTGCAAACAAAATGCACTCTTTATTCCTTTTCACACTGTACAGCCAGAAATGGCTAATTACCAAACGCGTCTACATTTCTGGCTTAGTCACTTAGCCATTGTTGGTGTCACTAGCGGCAACAGCGTCATGAGTAGTCACCTTGTTGTTCTCACTTTCAGGCCCAAGATCACGCTAACACCCTAATGAGAGCGACACGCGCCAGTAGCTCGTTTTAAATTTTAATTAGCAACTCTCTAGCGCTAGCCCTTGATCTGTTTCAGCTGGTTAGCATCCAGCCCTCGCTCTGCAGACAGGCCGGATGGGAAAACAGAGCGGCTAACCAAAAAAACTGAACGCTCTTAAGGGACTGTGCGGGTGCCAAGGAAGCGTCTCGCTTTCACTGCTGGTCTCTTGGTTCTCTTTGGGATAACAAGCGAAAATGTTTTTTTTTTTTTTTTTTTTTTCTTCTTCTGGCTTTATGTCTTGGTGAATAATTCAACAGTCCCCTTTTTAAGCTGCCAAAGGACTCTGGAGATAAATAAAAAAGAAAAACGGAGAGGCTTCATTTCACGCTATTTTTGACAATCTGTCTGAGTCGGCGCTTAGATACAGTAGCAGATACTGTCAAGAAATAAATAAATAAAGCAAGCAGGCAGCTTTATGCCAGGAAGGAATTGGTATCTTCCCGTCGTTTTATTTCTGTGCGGCGTGTGGAGGCGTTCGGCAGTTCTCGATTCTCCAGCACCTTCCGCCGACCCTCTGATAAGTGCCAAACCGACGCTCTGTAACAGGACAGAGGTGATAATAGAGAAGCTAATGGTCTTTAAGAGAGTGCTCTCCGCTACAGTGGGCCGGGATGCAGCAGTGACGTGTTTTTTTTTTTTTTTTTTTCCAGAGAACGGTGGGAGCTCGTGAAACCCACAGATGTGACATTTTTCATATTGCCGAAAAGAGCTCTTCACCCTCAAAACGCACCTTGTGGCGGCTTGTCCTCCTACTCGAGGACTGTTATTACATGACAAGGAGTGCTTGTTTCTGGCAGGCTCTGCTCCCCAGCAGTAAGTGAGGAGACAGATCATTGTGAGGCAGCCTGACAGCACTCTAGATCTTAGCAAACTTACATTGCAGTCTGTAAGCATTTGGGCAGCGACAGTATTTTTGTCTTTCAGCTCTACGTTCTGGCACATCGATTTAAATTGAGCAGATTTTGATCTGAGTGAAGTGTACAGGAAACTCCAACCTGCCACTTAATAGTAAAAACAAAATCATGTGTTAAAGGAAACGGATTTTGCTGGACACTAGGCATGTGCGATAGACAAGTGAATCACCACTACATGATATCACACTTCCCCCATATCCAGTGACATCTACTCTTACTATATCTGATTTAAAAAAAAAAAAATCAAACCTGCCAAACATTATGTATTTTGGATAGCAGCGCTGCAATTTAACAGTTTAACAGGAGATGAGCCGATCATCATACATTTTATGACCTGACCATTATGGTAATGTTTTTTTTATTTATTATTTTTTTAAATCCCATTCCAGGTGTTGTTCCCCTCCACTTTTATGAGAAGGCTTTCCACTAGTTTTTAAAATGTGGATCTTGCAATTTGTGCAAAAGATCATTACTCACTGATGTTGAGTGATGAGGTTTGGGGTGCAATTGGTGTTCCTGTTCACCCCAGAGATGTTCAAAGGGGTTCTTCCAGGTCAATCTTGGCAAAGCGAGATTGAAGGAGCTTGATTAGTGCACTGGGCATTGTCATGCTGAAACAAATTTGGACCACTTAGTTTGCAGTGGAGGGAAATGGAAATGCTACAGCACAGAAAGACAATTGTACACTGGTTTGAGAAGAACCACATATGGGTGTGATCAGGTGTCCAAATACTTTTGGGAATATAGTGGAGGAATCTAGAATAATTTACTATGTATAGTAATAATGAATGTTAATATGCTCTTGAGTATTAAACAACAATGCCTGGAAGAGTGATTTAGTTCTAAACTATTGAATCATTTGAGATTTGTTTAATAAAATATTGCAGCCAAAGGGGAAAAAAATGGCCATGATTACTTCAAAGAGTCGTATTTGCTTTGGTAAGTTTTATGATACAACTTAAGAAACTTTTTTAATATTTCCTGGTCCTTGTTTATTCTTGTCTTTCAGGATTTCCATAAGTCAATGACGATCAGTGGCATTGTCTCCCAGAAGCCAAGAGAAGCTTTTTTATTATTTTTCTGAAACTGTACTCAACTTGTCATTTTAATGAAAACAAAAACAAAACACTTTGTTTAACAGTTTAACAGGGTAACCTCTGTGCTGTTGCTGACTGCCATCTCTTCTCAGCATTTCACACTTTGTGGAACAGTGCCCCCTTACATTTAATGTGGTGAATTTGTGGTGAAACATGGTATTGCACTTTTACTTTTACCATCAAGTCAGAAGGCCAAAAGATTAACCAGTCGGAAAATGCTATTGTCAAACTGTAATTAGTCAGAAACATGCCTAGGAAAGCCAGGGTGAAGTTTGGCTTCCTTTGGTTAAGAAACAAAAACAAGCATCTCACTGTCACTCATCGTCTATACTGCTTTATCCTGTATATAAAACAGTGTCACGGGGGGGAAGGAAACCAGAGTACACGAAGGAAACCCATCAAGCATGGGGAGCACATGCACACACTCCATGCACACAAACTCCGAGGTGGGATTCGAACCCAGAACCCTGGAGGAACAAGGTGACAGTGCTAGCAACTAAGCCACCATGCCGTCCAAACAAACATCAACACAAAAAAACAAAACAAAGGAACTTTAAACTAAAGTACCACTAGAGCAGTCACTACAATTTACAATCAGAGCTGCATATGGACAGGACTGAAGGAGGGATTCGGACTTTCAGTTCGGAACATGATGTCCACACTGAGGGTCTCAATGGTACCGCTAAACTTCAGCTGCTGTTTTGATGGCAATGACTCTTATATTGCATATGTTAATTTGCTGTAGTGGTCATTTAATTGTTACTGTTTAAATACAAAAAAAGAGGAAAGAATTTGCACACACATACACATAGTGATAAAAGAAAAAAAAAAAAGACTTCTTAGTTGGCTTCTTCAAAGATTTTTCCCCACACCATGTCAATGATGACAACCATAAAAATAATGATTGATGAATGTAAATCTTGTAAAAGACAGTTTTAGTGTTGTTCGTTCATCCATTGCTGTGCACTTAAAAAAAAAAAAAAAAAAAAAAAACTCTTCCACAGTACAAATGCTAAAGCCTTCAATGTGTTCTTCACAGTACCCTGTGCTGTAAGATGTTCAATAATTGACTTAAATGGCTGGAGCTGATTTAGCAAAATTTCCATTTAGGCAAAGTTACTGCATTACTAGTAATCACTAGTACATCACTAAGTCATTTGAAATGCACAGAAATTGAACGGAATAATGGGAAAAGTATTATGCTTGAGTGAAAATGGTATTTAAAGATTTAGGTTTTCTTTCAGCTTGAACATAGACTCATGGTGACTTGCATACAAAAATGTACAGTATAACATATCTCATAAAGCTTTCCTGCTTCAACCCAATTCAATCAGATAATGTTTTCCTGCTGCTCATAACTTTTGCTCATACACTTTCAAAAGAACCCCAAAACCCCAAAAGTTTTGCTGGTGCTGATACTGTACACTACGAGTTATTCACATAGTTAAACAGTAGAAAGACCTTAATAAAATTAGTAAGTCTATGTGTAAGGATTCTTACAGAAGAGCACACTGGAGGTTTTTAGGTGTTACAGAGAGTATATGAACAGTTTGACAGCAAAACGCTATAAACACCATTTTCAACATTTTTACCGATTGTGGCAAATTATTTTACTCTGGAACACAAGGCCTATACTTTATACTTATATGTATATGTATTCTATGAATATAATACCCTAGGGAAAATATTACTCAAGTAGAAGTTGGTCACATTCAAATTTCCTTACATATTAAACTATGGATGTGCTGATTCATAACATCCTGCTATTCTGATTTTAAACAACTGCTACTGTTCCCAACAAGGGACCATCCGGTGCTTGAGCTTGGCAGCCTGGATGCCCTTCCTGACGCAACCCTACCATTTTTATTCGGGCTTGGGACCGGCACTACATCCAGTGGCTGGGGTTTGGGCACTGGCTGGGAATCAAACCCCAGCCTTCTGCATGGCAGGTGAAACACCGACCACAAATCATGCAACTGTGCATAACAGTCAGGAGATAACTAGCAGTATTAATGCTTCAAATAGTACACGAGGTGGTTATGTTACACAATGCCATAAACAATGTAGTGAAGTACAAAGTACATTTGTACAATGTAGTGGAGTAATAGTAAAAAAGTATTTCCTAATAAAACTTACACAAGCAAAGTAGATATATAGGGAACGTAGGTACAGTAAAGAAGTAAATGTACTTTTTAAATGTATTAAGTTACCCTCCACCTCTGTCTACAATACAACTTTTGATTTGAAAACCATTATATATATTTCATCCCCGGCCAGGCTCGATTCCCGGCTCTGTGTGCATGGAGTTTGCATGTTCTCCCCGTGCTTGGTGGGTTTCCTCCGGGTACTCCGGTTTCCTCCCACAGCCCAAAGACATGTAGGTTAGGCTAATTGGTGTTCCCAAAATTGCCCGTAGTGTGTGAAAGAGTGAGTGTGTGTCTGTGCCCCGCGATGGATTGGCACCCTGTCCAGGATGTACCCTGCCATGTGCCCCAAGTCTCCTGGGATAGGCTCCAGGCCCCCGTGACCCTGAATACAGGATTAAGCGGTATAGATGATGAGTGAGAGTGAGTGAGTATATATATTTCTTTTAGAAGCTTTCGATTTCTACGCTTTAGGCAAACCATGACATGTAGTGGCTGCATTTCAAAGCAAAACTCGACATATCCTAAATAGCCAATCACATTGCTGACTGCATGACTGTCATGTGATTGGTAAAGCAAAACTACCTGCTGTGCAAAACAGCAGTGAATTGCTGTGAATGAACTAATTGCACTCAATGGATTTTTTGGTGACTACAGGTCCATTATTGACTTTCTAAATGTCTGTGATATGTTCTGTCAAATAGGACATTATGTACTTTGGATGCTGTGCAAACAACATATTGTTTAACTATCAAAACCATGTGGGATACTGTAGTGTAACCTTCTGTTTCACTTCAAAAAAAATCAACATTTCTTCCCTCCCCCCATCCCCATAATTCTCCTGCACATATTTCACTAGCACTGAATTTGCTGCATTTAGAAGCCATGATGCACGAAAAAAAAAAAATCACTAGAGAGATTAAACTGCGACAATCATGAGATGCACATTTACTTTCTGTACAAAACACATGAGATACACACGTGGTGTGTGCGAAGCTGTTGTGTTTCAATTGGGTTTCATTTTTGGAGAACCTTTAAAGGGGATGAACTGAAGTTTTGGATCGTTTCACATGATCCTTTAACAACCTTTGAAGTTAAAATGTTTTTGTAAACAACAAAACAGAGCACAACATGACATTTGATCTAATTTGCTGCCAGTAACCCACTACAAAACCACAATCAATGCATACATTTTTTATACTTTTATTAAATCTCAATGAACATATTATTGATTCTAAATTGTGCACAAAAATTATTACAAACACTACTGCAGGCTGATTTATCCACTTACTCATCGTCTATACCGCTTAATCCTGTATACAGAGCCACGGGGGTCCAGGAGTCTATCCCAGGAGACTTATGGGATGAGGTGAGGTACACCCTGGATAGGGTGCCAATCTATCACAGAGCACAAACATACACACACAGTACGGGAAATTTGGGAACACCAATCAGCATGTCTTTGGACTGTAGGAGGAAACCCACCAGACCATGCAAACTCCATGCACACAATCGAATCTGGCCGGTAATTAACCTCGGACCATGGAGGTGCAAGGCAACAGTGCTAACCAGGAAGCTGCTGATTTTTGTCCTTTGTGACAATATTATGGGAGGTGGAGGTATAGTGTTTTGCAAAATCACAAAAAATTCACATTGATATACTGTAACAAAAACTTTGATATAGTATTTCTCAATTTGTTCTGTTGCACCTCCAGGGTCCGGGTTTGATTCCCGTCTCTGTGTGCATGGAGATGTGCATGTTCTCCCCGTGCTTGGTAGGTTTCCTCCCACAGTCCAAAGACATGTAGGTTTGGTTAATTGGCGTTCCCAAATTGGCCGTAGTGTGTCTATGTGTGCTCTGCGATGGATTGGCACCCTGTCCAGGGCGTAGCCCACCTTGTGCCCTAAGGATAGGCTCTCCTGGGATAGGCTCCAGTCCCCCCATGACCAAGTTTTAAATATAATATAGATAGTAAATATAGTAAAAATGGCAATAAACATATCAAGTGGTCACAACTGTTATATCTTACTCATTGTCCATCGCTTAATTTAATAAATACATTAATTTAATATTCAAATAGCTTTCTGAAATAATAACCTTATAACTTAAAGGAATAACAGACCTGTATAGACAGACATCTTTTATTTGGAAACACAAGTTTCAGTGTGCTTATGTTGAAATGTGATTTTAAATATTGTTAGGCAGAGTTTTGCCTTTGAATGAGTCAAAACAGTATTTAAACAGTAAGATTCATTCTGACAGCCTGTAACACTTTACAGAAGTGAGATAAGAATAAAGGTAGCACAATACACAACACTTTCTATTCACAGGTAATCCACATGATGAAAATGTTTCCTGAAACGAACCGAAGAAATAAAGACAAAGAAATAAAGTTTGACTCACCACCATCAGTACTTTCTGCTGAATAATGACTACAAAAGTTCAATTATTCTCCTCAAAGATGCGATACATCTGCATCCGTACAGTGGGATGGACGGCTTTGTGCTGGAATGAATATGTTAGTTGAGATATAATTTAGCTGCTGAAAGGGAAAGAAAATGGCTTTCTCTTGGAAAAATTTGCATACCTTTTTTTTTTTAACACATCTATCTGTCAAGCCTGGCTGTGTGTGTGTGTGTGTGTGTGTGTGTGTGTGTGTGTGTGTGTGTGTGTGTGTGTGTGTGTGTGTGTGTGTGTGTGTGTGAATATATCTGTGTGTATGTGTGTGTCTTAAAGATTAGATTGTTGTAGATTAAAGATTGTTTTAATAGCATTCCGTCGTGGAGAAATTCAATTCTTCACCATATCATTACATGAACAGGAACTAAATATTTGAAATGCAAACCAAAAAAGGTTTTGCAAAAGTGCGAACAAAGTCTTCAAAACGCTTTCTCTGGCATACACACAACGTTCTTAAATTTGATTAAGTTAACAAACATGGCTCATGTATAGTAAACTTTAGTGTTAAAATCACATACAGTACAGCACAGGGAAATGATTTGCTCTTCTCAGGTGTGTGCTGCCGAGAGTATGAGAGAGAACAATGTCTACACTATGATACAAACAAGTATGACATTAAACCATTTGCAGGAGGGGTGTTTTCGAGAGACATGGTTTACACAAGACATACAAATATACCAAGATGAGTCAGTGTTTTCACGGCAAAGACAGTACTGAGAGGTGTTTCAGATCTTTATACATTAGGTTATTTATATTCAAGAGCAGAATACTTTGCTATGTGCTTAGTTATATATATAAATCAGTAAAGGGGACATGACCTTGGTGCTTATCAGTCCCAGTAAAGAAGGTATGGGCTCTGTGCCCATCAGTCCCAGTAAAGGAGGTATGGGCTCTGTGCCCATCAGTCCCAGTAAAGGAGGTATGGGCTCTGTGCCCTTCAGTCCCAGTAAAGAAGGTATGGGCTCTGTGCCCATCAGTCCCAGTAAAGGAGGTATGGGCTCTGTGCCCATCAGTCCCAGTAAAGAAGGTATGGGCTCTGTGCCCATCAGTCCCAGTAAAGGAGGTAAGCGCTCTGTGCCCTTCAGTCCCAGTAAAGAAGGTAAGCGCTCTGTGCCCATCAGTCCCAGTAAAGGAGGTATGGGCTCTGTGCCCATCAGTCCCAGTAAAGGAGGTATGGGCTCTGTGCCCTTCAGTCCCAGTAAAGGAGGTATGGGCTCTGTGCCCTTCAGTCCCAGTAAAGAAGGTATGGGCTCTGTGCCCATCAGTCCCAGTAAAGAAGGTATGGGCTCTGTGCCCATCAGTCCCAGTAAAGGAGGTAAGGGCTCTGTGCCCATCAGTCCCAGTAAAGAAGGTATGGGCTCTGTGCCCATCAGTCCCAGTAAAGGAGGTATGGGCTCTGTGCCCATCAGTCTCAGTAAAGGAGGTATGGGCTCTGTGCCCATCAGTCCCAGTAAAGGAGGTATGGGCTCTGTGCCCTTCAGTCCCAGTAAAGGAGGTATGGGCTCTGTGCCCATCAGTCTCAGTAAAGGAGGTATGGGCTCTGTGCCCATCAGTCCCAGTAAAGGAGGTATGGGCTCTGTGCTTATCAGTTGCAGTTTGTTGGGCACAGCCTCAATGCCTACAGTATTCGTCTCAGTAAAGGAGGCGTGGCCTCTGTGCCTTTCAGTCTCAGTAAAGGTGACATTGCCTCTGTGCCCCTCAGTCTCAGTAGAGGAGGAACGGTCTCTGTATCCATCAGTCTCAGTAAAGGAGGTATGGGCTCTGTGCCCTTCAGTCTCAGTAAAGGAGGTATGGGCTCTGTGCCCATCAGTCTCAGTAAAGGAGGTATGGGCTCTGTGCTTATCAGTTGCAGTTTGTTGGGCACAGCCTCAAGGCCTACAGTATTCGTCTCAGTAAAGGAGGCGTGGCCTCTGTGCCTTTCAGTTTCAGTAAAGGTGACATTGCCTCTGTGCCCCTCAGTCTCAGTAGAGGAGGAACGGTCTCTGTATCCATCAGTCTCAATAGAGGAGGCATGGTGTCTGTGCCCATCAGTCTTAATAAGGGAGGCATGGCCTCTATACCCATCACTTCCAATAAAGCAGGTGTGCCTCTCAGTCTCAGTAAAGACTTGGCTTCTGTCATACTGAATTGTTTTTGTAACATCAGAGCATTGATCCCATGTCTCAAAGCACATCACACCTATCGCATATCTAAAGGAGCAAAACGCAGAAAGCTTTCTGGGTGACCCAAAGCATTAAACGTAATACAGCTTCTATAGGAACATAATAAACTTCTGGCTAGCAACAGTAACTACGCTTCCTGTCAGGCCACAGGTATTATATCACAGTTGACTATTTTCCTATAACAACTAACCCCCCCCCCCCCCACCCCCCACCCCCAAGTGTTTGATTCCTTACTTGTAAAAGTCAACCAGAGGGTGGGCAGGAGTGAGAATGAGAGAGAAACCACACAACACCTCAGCCCACGCATACTTATTAATGTTTGCTTGTGAATGGTGCTGATTGTTGCTTCATGAATTATTTACTAATTTTGACATGAATTTTTTTTTTTTCCCTGCCACATTATTGTGGAATATTCCACCTGTGAAAAGCATGTTTGTTGGCATCCATGGGAAAATAAAACACTTCTAATTCGAACAAGCCATCTGTTAACAAAACCACACACACACACACACACACACACACACATACACATATACACACACACACATACACATATACACGTACACATACACATGCACACACACCCGCACACACACACACCCGCACACACACACACCCGCACACACACACACACGAATCACAGCAGACGGGCAGTTTGGACAGGTCCTAAACGCGAAACAAATTGCTCACTCCGTTTTAATTCAGCTGGTTTGTCAGGGCTGCTCTAAATCCTGTGTGTGTGTGTCTGACAGCAAGTGTACCCAGTTTTATGCTTCCCATAAATATACCTGGGTATGTGTAAGAAACCAAACGGGGGTGTTTTAGTTTAACAGGACACTGTAGCTACACCTTATTGCAGTATGACATTAAGCAGGAAATATGAGGAAAATATTTGTATGATCTCTAAAAACTAATATAATGCATTCTATATCTCTGGAGCGATAAAATGAACTTGTAACAAGCTGCCCTCAAAGTAATGACAGTAATTTATTTAGCAGTAATTTTACAATTGCTGCTGCAGATTGCTACAAATTGTGAGGTCCCGGCGTGCTGGAGGTACAGTGTGACCTGTACTGATCCACAGCTTCAATTCATAGCAAAGCTACAGGATTTTTACATCCTGTAGGTTTGCCGTGGGTGTGGTCATACATGTGGTCAAGTAACATCAGCAAGTCAACAAACAGTGGGATTAAAGATTTTAACATAAAATAATATCATTTGCCTAAATCTCCCAAAACATAGAGTTTCCGAATCCAAATCATCAGATTTCCTGCACTTTTAATATGGCGCCACTGTACTTCATAAACAGCCTTTAATGGTTTGTTGCTACACCATGTCATCGCAAATGGCAAAGCCAAAGCATGATAATAGTGGGAAGTTCACTTAATCAGTCACTGTCTTTAAACAGGAAGTAAACTAAGGACAAAACTTGGGAGGTTAATAATTAATCATTATAATTGATCAATTTCTCAGCTTTTAGTGGCTTTAGTGGTCGGCATTGTTGCCTTGCACCTCCAGGGTCTGGGTTTGATTCCCGGTCAGGTTCGATTCCCTCTAAGAATTCTGGTTACCTCCCACAGTCCAAAGACATTCAGATTAGACAAATTGACATGAATGTACTCTCTGTGTGTATTAATCGGCACCCTGTCCAGGGTCTACCCCGCCTCATGTGTAAAGTCTCTTGGGATAGGCTCCAGGCCCCGTGCGACTCTACATACAGGAAGTGATATAGACGATGAATGAGTGATTAATTTTTGTAAACAATGCCACAATTAAAATGTATTAACTGATAACATTGGTTTTGCATAATATTTCTCCATAGCTCTCATATTTTTCTATATATTTTTATTCTATTTATATCTCTTTTTGAAATTATAGTACATTGTTTTTTTATTTTTACACTATGTTCTAATTTTCTTCTTAGCCTATTGTATTTGTATCCTTCGAATATGCAGCCACTGGAGAAACAATTTCCTTCGGGATTAATAAATACTTAAAAAATCAAATCTTATCTTATCTTATCTTATCTTATCTTATCTTATCTTATCTTATCTTATCTTATCTTATCTTATCTTATCTTATCTATTAACTAAAACAGCTCAAGATGGTGCATGTGCAGTCTGGCCAGTGCGCAGTATTGGATGCTAAATATTTTTTTTAGAAGCACAGTTTCTAAATGATCACCAAAAGATAAGAGCCGTAATTTTGGCAGCCATAAAGGTTTTCTGTTTGTTTTAAATATTCGGGCTTCATTAATTTCTCTCACACAAATAATTTATTGGGACTGTGCCATGAAAACGGTACAAATAAAACATATCCATATTATGTTGAAATATTAAAAATGTATTGATTATTGACTGGTAATGCTGGTTCTTAACCTACAGTATTAGTAAAGAATTTTTTTTTTTTTTTTTTTTTTTTTGTCATTTGACAAAACTGATACCTGGAAAAAGCCTTTTGCTTTGTTAGAACATAGAGTATGGTAATTGTGTTTTTTCTGCATGCAACACACATGCACACACACATGGGAAAGTGGCAAATCCTTCGGGACTGAGATTCTTGCAGATGAGGAGAAAAAAAAAAACCCGAAAGCAATCAGTAGGTGAACGTTGAGCGGGCAAAGTGTAGAGCGGAAGCTGTAGAAAATTACAAAGAAATTTGACAGCTTATTTGAAATTTGAAGTGTCCTGTGTGTGTGTGTGTGTGTGTGTGTGTGTGTGTGTGTGTGTGTGTGTGTGTGTGTGTGTGTGTGTGTGTGTGTGTGTGTGTGTGTGTGTGTGTGTGTGTGTGTGTGTGAGTGTGTGTGTGTGTGTGTGTTTGTGTGTGAGTGTGTGAGTGTGACATTCTCTTCAATTTTCCATCTCTTTCAATCTGAATCCTTCACTCGTGCTTTTCCCTCCTCTTTAGCCCACAAGAGAAACATTAAGCAAGAAGGGAAAGAAATTCAAAAGCATTTATAAATTGGCAAGCAGATTTCTTTTCCCCCGTTCATAATTATCATCAAACAAACTTTATATTGCATACAGCGAGAGAGACTTTATCAGCTACGTACAGGCCTAATCAAAATAAACGGGTGAAAGCGCAGAGGGACGTACAGACGGCAGAATGCATTTCCATCAGCTGGGGGGGAGCAAAAAAATAGAGAGAGAGAGAGAGAGAGAGAGAGAGAGAGAGCAAGAATGCACTGTGAATTGTCAAACCAACCTCAAGTCGTGCCAACAGTAAAGAATTTGAAGTCTTGCGCTTGGTTAAAAACTACAATTTATCAGCACACACTGTATAAAGGAAAATAAATACATGATCATAATCTATAAACCCTCACATGTGTTCCAACTGTTCACACTTCAGACAAAAAAAAATTAAAAAATAAGTTCAAAAATCACGAAAATAATCACGTCTCAATCCGGAGATTACTTCAGTACATATCTTAGTGCTTTGGTGCCTCGCACCTCCAGGGTCCGGGTTCGATTCCCGTCTCTGTGTGCATGGAGTTTGCATGTTCTCCCCGTGCTTGGTGGGTTTCCTCCAGGTACTCCGGTTTCCCCCCACACGCAGATTAGGCTAATTGACGTTCCCAAATTGCCGGTAGTGTGGGCGAATGCATGTGTGAATGTTGACTGGAGGAAAATAGTGGACAGTTGTAAAAATAGGACTAAATACAACGGTGATCACCACTGGCCTCCACAGTCCCTAGTTGGATGGATATAATATATTTTGTTAAATTATTAATGTATATTTTGTCCCAAAATATCAAAAAACGAAATATCACAAAGTATATTTAACAGGCAATTTTTCCTTTTTGTTAAATTACAAATCTCTAAGAAAATGCAAATCACAGTCTTTACACCAAAATTCACCTACATTATTAAACGAGTGCCTTGAGACCGCCTGGGTCGATACAATTACTGTATAACATCAATATCAATATTGTACAGAATTCATTTTTAAAAATGAAATACATTTAATTACAACCTGAATTTAAGCTGATATATTTTTTTTATTACATATTAAAATGTGATCAGGAATTGATCAAAATGACTTTGAAAATTGCGTTACAATATTTTTGTCCTATAACTTTCAAGTTCAAGTTCAATATTATGGGAGCATTTGTCAATCACATACTCAGGTGGCTTAAAGGTTAGCACTGTCACCTTGCATATCCAAGGTCTGGGTTCGATTCTTGCCTCGCGTCTGTGTGCATGGAGTTTGCATGTTCTTGTGCGTATACTGTAGGTGACAGATTTTCAAGAAATTGTTTAAATAATATAACAATACGTCAAAGCAAACTTGTTAAAAAAAATATTCTGCTTATTGGCTCACATTGAACCATTTGCGCGAAAAAACAACGCATTGTCCATATCACAAACCATAAGCAGACTGAAATTATATTCTATATCGCAAGATATTCTATATGTTATTATACATCATGGATGACCTTGACAGATAAAAAAAAAAAAAAAAAAAAAGGAGGGTGGAAACTGGTTATAAATATCCAGACTGCATTTGAAAATGTAGAACTTTTATGTGAAAGAGAAAGATTAAACACTCATTTTTGGTACATTTTTAGAAATATAAAAGCCTTTGGGAGCAGACTGTGCAATGTGTGTGTGTGTGTGTGTGTGTGTGTGTGTGTGTGTGTGTGTGTGTGTGTGTGTGTTCCCAGCTGACCTGTGTCAGTGTTTCCCCATATTTCATCGCTGACATGTCGGTAATAGGTTTGGGTCACCAGAAAGCCCTGTGCTACTGAGGAGAGAAACCAAAGAAACGCAGCTAGAATATAGAACATTTCTGGATTTTTCATTGCTTTTAAATTGCAGTTTACCTAATATGACCCAGATCTCGCAGTTTTCCCACAGGCATCTTTTGACCTCTTGAAAACTTGCCAAAAGGTGGATCGGCTCATGCAGAATCTGTGACATATAAATTCTGTATAAGACCTAGGTCAAGATGCTCATATGATGGCTAGACCAAGGATATCAGAGATGTTTAGAATTATTGTTGGTATATGGAAACACCTAGTGACTATTAATTGGTCATACTGCTGATCACACTGTGTGCCATCATAGATGCTCTACCACAACTTCCATCCATCCATCCATCCATCCATCCATCCATCCATCCATCCATCCATCCTTCCATCCATCCATCCATCCATCCATAAATCCATCCATCCATCCATGAATCTAAGTCCAACTAGGGACTGTCATAGAATGCTTTATATACCACCATTTCCATCCATCCATCCATCCATCCATCCATCCATCCATCCATCTACAGTATGAACTTCTGTAGTCCACCTAGGTTGGCCAATGGTGCTTACCATTGTATTTATTATATAACAACTTACATCATGTAATTTCTGCCCTGATATATCTTCCCTTGTCAACTACAACTGTGTTATTATTCTAGAAATAACCGCAGTTTAGTAATGAAAGCCCATGCATGCTCACAGACTGTTCCAAACCGCCTCTGGAAGCGAAAAGAACATCAGCGCGAGAACTTTACATTTGGGGTTTGATGAAATGAATGTTTCCCAGCCAAGCAGCAGCCCACAAGCCTAAGATCACCATGTGCTGACCCGAGTGGTGTAAAGCACGCCACCGCTTTCTTCTTAAACAGCCAAACTTCAAAAGTTCTCTAAAATGATACATTAGGATTCATCATCTAGAATTCTGACAGATGATGCTGTGTTAGGTGTACGCCAGAGAAGAAGAAAAGAAAAAGGAAAAAAACACTACCTAACAGAATTTTCTACGCCAACAGACATTTTTGTAGCAACAGCTTGAGAAAGGTCCTTCCCTCTTCCAGGATGACTGCACAAAGCAACATGACTTGACAAGTTTGGTGTGGAGGCGCTCACAGAGGCCTGACCTCACCCTCACCGAACAAACACTTTTGGGATGAACTTGTACATGTGTTTGCAAGCCTGTATCTCTGCTGCTGACAAAATGAGCACGAATTCTCATAGACACATTTCCAAGATTGGAGGCTGCTTTAAAGGGCAGGGACTCTGCTTGGGATGTCCAACAAGGTGGTGTAGGTGTGATTGTCAGGTGTCCATCTTCTTTTGCCCATCCATCCATTCCTAGACATCCATCCATCCATCCATCCATCCATCCATCCATCCATCCATCCATCCATCCATCTAGGAACCACTCGGGACAACTAGGGACCATTTCGGCCAATAGCGACCACCGGAGGCCAATGGCGACCATTTTATCTATTCCCATTTGTATGACTGTGGTAAGACCTCCGGTCAACACTCACACACACATTCACATACTACGGGCAATTTGCAAATGCTTTTGGCCATAGAGTTTTTGAACATTAGTGGATCTCGGACATAAAGGGCATAAAGAGGAGGTAGGAGTGGGGTCTTCACAAGTCAGTTAACAAGTTGACATGGGATTGTATGATATAATTCCCGCACCTTAGGCACCTTAGTGAGGACAGTCCTGCTTTACAGATACTTTAAGATACTTTGAAGAAAGAGAATGACAATGACATTTTGACAGTGACATAGTTGTGCTATTGAAATGGCAGAACTGGGTCGTATCTGTTAACAAACAAAGAAAGAGATAATGCAAAGGAAGAGAGACAGAAAGAGCAAGAGAATCCAGATTCCCGAGCAGGAAGAGTGTGGTTGGCTCTCGAGTCACTCAACTGACTGGTGATAGATTTAGGGCGAATTGTTTTATTCGTTTCATATTAAACCTACCTGTTTTCCATTCCGAGAATGTTAAGCCCTGATTTGGGAATAAAAAAAATGGCAGTATGTGTTAATTTAGTCTCCACAGACAAACATTGAGCAGTTCTGAACAGTTCAAATAGTTGAATTTATTTAGGAAACCAAACTGGAACAAATCCCCCCTCCCCCCTTTTTTTAAAACCTATTTATTTATTTATTTTATATAATTAAATGTCATTTACATTTTTCAGTTTTAATAATTGTGAAGGAAGAACCACGAATGTACTGCTTTAAACAGTGTGTGTGTGTGTGTGTGTGTGTGTGTGTGTGTGTGTGTGTGTGTGTGAGAGAGAGAGAGAGAGAGAGAGAGAGAGGAAGCCGAGATCCCTGAATAGAAAGAGCAGTTAAATGGCTGTGTGTCTCACTCTAGGGACTGAAACTGAGGTAATGCGTTTCATCAAATATTAAATAAAGCCCCCTCAGCTTTGAATAAAAGCACTGCCAGGTCGAGCTAAACGATCCTGACGTGCCAGGCATAGCGCTTTCCAGAAAGTATGCATACACGTACGGCGCTACCGTAGCGAAGCGTCGGATTTAAATTCAAATCCTGATGCACACAGGCATGCTCCCGTAGACACCATGAGACACCCGCGTGTGCACACAAAGTCAGTGAAATACACACGTGGTCACACAGCCAGACCAGACTCTCAGTCTGTCTCTAAGGTGTGTCCCTAGTCTTTGATGCTACATTGCATCATTCTGACCCAGATTTCCTGACTATATTAGCCAGCTCCTGGTTTACTGGCCATTCTATTTAGTTTTAACAGAGATTCACCACAAGGGGGAGCCATAATTGAGAACGGTTGTAGTTATGGAAATTATGACTTGGGTTTTTTTTTTTTTTTTTTTTTTACTTTGATTTCAACAAACACATAACCATTATACAGCTACCGTTAACCAGCCTACAGTGGACCAGTAGATGATAATAAGCTGAATCTAATCTGGAAATGCAGTAAACTCAGAGTATAAAAGAATAAGTTGATGAACATACAGTATGCTTTAACGTTGTGGGCCATAGAACAGAACCATCATTCTCATTACAGATTACCATGTGATCTAAAATGCAATGTTTATTTAGCATTAAGCAACAGAAAGCACAGATCTCTATCATCCATCCATCCATCCATCCATCCATCCATCCATGCATACAGTAGCTATGCCACTTTCAGTATCCTGTGTACGGTTGCAGTGGGGCCTTGAGCCTATCTCAGGGTTAGTCAGGGCATAAGGCGGGGCACACTCTCGATGTGCCAATCCATCACAGGGCACAAGCACACACACACACACACACACACACACACACACACACACACACACACACACACACACACACACACACACACACACACACACA
>JAAGKR010004626.1:29785-32285 GCA_011419295.1 Clarias macrocephalus
AGAGAGGAAGCCGAGATCCCTGAATAGAAAGAGCAGTTAAATGGCTGTGTGTCTCACTCTAGGGACTGAAACTGAGGTAATGCGTTTCATCAAATATTAAATAAAGCCCCCTCAGCTTTGAATAAAAGCACTGCCAGGTCGAGCTAAACGATCCTGACGTGCCAGGCATAGCGCTTTCCAGAAAGTATGCATACACGTACGGCGCTACCGTAGCGAAGCGTCGGATTTAAATTCAAATCCTGATGCACACAGGCATGCTCCCGTAGACACCATGAGACACCCGCGTGTGCACACAAAGTCAGTGAAATACACACGTGGTCACACAGCCAGACCAGACTCTCAGTCTGTCTCTAAGGTGTGTCCCTAGTCTTTGATGCTACATTGCATCATTCTGACCCAGATTTCCTGACTATATTAGCCAGCTCCTGGTTTACTGGCCATTCTATTTAGTTTTAACAGAGATTCACCACAAGGGGGAGCCATAATTGAGAACGGTTGTAGTTATGGAAATTATGACTTGTTTTTTTTTTTTTTTTTTGCTAAGGAGTATGCAAACAGCTATAATATACTTTGATTTCAACAAACACATAACCATTATACAGCTACAGTTAACCAGCCTACAGTGGACCAGTAGATGATGATAAGCTGAATCTAATCTGGAAATGCAGTAAACTCAGAAAGCACAGATCTCTATCATCCATCCATCCATCCATCCATCCATCCATCCATGCATACAGTAGCTATGCCACTTTCAGTATCCTGTGTACGGTTGCAGTGGGGCCTTGAGCCTATCTCAGGGTTAGTCAGGGCATAAGGCGGGGCACACTCTCGATGTGCCAATCCATCACAGGGCACAAGCACACACACACACACACACACACACACACACACACACACACACACACACACACACACACACACACACACACACACACACACACACACACACACAGTCACACACTATGGGTCAACTGGAAATACCAATCAGCCTACACTGCATGTCTTAGGGCTGGAGGAGAAAACCAGAGCTTCCAGAGGAAATCCGTCGGGCATGGAAAGAACCACGCACATATGACTATGGGTCAGGTTCTAACCCCTAACCCTGCAGGCACAAGGCGACAGTGTTACCCACTTAGGCCGCCATGCTCCCAGTTCCATTATATTATTATTATTATTATTATTAGTAGTAGTAGTAGTATTTGTACAGGTTTAAGCCTGTTAGTTGATTTGTATGGGTTTTCATCCAATCCTCACTAACTCCAGAATAAAATAAATTTAAGTTTAAAGATAATAATAATAATAATAATAATAATAATAATAATAATAATAATAATAATAATAATGTGTATGAGAGAGAAATATAAATTTCCTTCCACAGTCCAAAGACATACATATTTACATAGTGTGTGTTTACTTTATGTGTGTCATGTGATACAATATTAAAGATCAAACACTTTGAAACTTTTTGGCACATGTGCATTTGGAGCAGTGAGATGAGATGTAGCAACTCCAGGTAAATATATAAAGTAAAGGGGGTGTGAGAAAGATGATACACACAAGAGCATACACATAACACACATGTGAAAAAAAATTGCACAGATAGATGGTTAGATTATTCTTTTAAATAGACAGTAAATAAAATATTAGTACTGTAAACTGTATTTAAGAAGATTCATTATTTTGGTACTGGGCTACTGATCTGATGGTTGTGAGTTCAAATCCCAGCACAAGCTACAGTATCTGCTCAGTCTTATTCTGCTATATTATAATATTCTTTGTGTAAATACAGTATATTCTCTAGAATATGTATATTTAAAATTTTTTCTATTAAAGTACAGACACCCAAAGGTTATACTTTGCTATCACTTCACAGTCATGTGTATATAATATTAAAGCAGTGAACAGCCAATAGGAGTTTGGTGGATAATTATTAATATGATATGATAAACAAAATCTTGAGAAATAAAAAAAACATAGAAAAGCATATTCACGCCTCTAATACACACTCTGGCTTCTTTTCCATTCCAGACTTCGATTAACTTCATACCATTATGAAATATGTTATTGGTTTCCTGTAACATTCATGTCTAAAGCACACACACACACACACATACACACACACACACACACACACACACACACACACACACACACACACACACTAGGTCTGGGCACCACCCAGCTTTTGGTATGTCTCTTACCTATTTTGTCGGAGTTTGATGTTATATTGCATCATACTGACCTAAATTCCAGCAATGTGCCTTTTTAAAGCCAAAAGTCTCTTCACATTAGATATCATGGAAGTTCAAAATGCACAATATTGCTATTGGGGTCGCTTTAAAATATCACTGACACAGTTTCTTTCAACCCTTGTTCCCCACTTTTTCGTTTTGGGCTTTGTAGGACTTTTAATATGGCACTGCCATCTTTCGCCAGCATACCCATGTTTCAGGTCATGCTTCATCTCCCGCTCGTGTCTGGGTGATCATTAGATTCAGGC
>JAAGKR010004626.1:37285-58999 GCA_011419295.1 Clarias macrocephalus
GTAGTAGCGTTATAATTGTACTCAACGTTAATTTAATAAATCTTTATTGTGATATTAAGTTCAGCTCGTGCCGAATATCCAACCCTGAGGATGTGAACTGAAGACGTTCAAATCTTATTGTTTGCAGAAGCGGAAATATCGAATGCCTACCTCACAGATAATTATATTTCAGCTCTGATGCATAGATTACAGCTCTCAAGCTCATTTGGCTTGTAAGGGCTTGTATAAGTGTATCTCTCTCTCTGTCTCTCTTTCTCTCTCTCTCTCTCTGTGTCTCTCTCTCTCTTTCTTTCTTACACACACACACACACACACAGACACACACACACGCACACACACACCCCGAGGAGGTGACATTTATTAATTAAATATGGTGTTGTGCTGCAGGACATCATCTCATCTGACTGTCTCCAGACTCTGATAATTACATTGGCATTTAGCTTGAAGATAAGCTGACCTTACCACCCCTGTATGAAAATCTTTTCAGAGAAGGAGACAGAAAGACAGATAGGAAAACAAAGGAAAGGATGTATATATAAATATAAAGTGAGAGGTTTCCATTATCATGAAGGAATTGTTCTTGTCTGAAAAAATGGTTAGATAGGTAATATGTGTCAAAGGCATGTCCACATGAATGACAGGATCGAGGGTTTCCATAGACCGGACAGCACAGGTGAGCGACACACAAGCAACCAGCCATTTACATAATGTATAAGAAGATGTGACTCATCAGAACAGGCCACCTTCTTCTCTTGCTCCATGATCCAGTTACGATGTCCATTCTAGTCTCCTTAATAGATAAGAAAATGTCAGAGGAGTTGAGGAAACATCTCCTTTACTTTTTCAAGTCTTGTTTCACTGAGAGCTATCAGTATGCAGATGTAAATGATGGTTTCTCATACACCTCTCTCTGCAAGGTTCTGGTTTTGGCCCACTGTTTTTTGTTCTCTCTATAGATGCATCCTCTGTATAATATTGGGGATCAACATGGTACACATTTCCACTGTTACGCTGACAACACAATTGTATGTTTTGACAAAGCCAGATCTGAGACACAAGCTTGATAAAGTCGAGGAATGTCCGAAAGACACTGGAGACATATCAGATGCTTACTGACTTCCGTCCATTTAATTCCGACAAAACAGAAGTACTGCTGGTACTAGGACTACACGCAGCTTGATGTAAGCCTCTTTGATCACACAGTTACTCTGGATGGCCTTTCTGTTTCATCATGTGCAGCAGTAAAAAAAAAAAAAAATCTTGGTGTGATTATTGATTTCCATCTCTCGTTTGAAGTTCATGTAGATAATATTAATAAGATAGCCTTCTTTCATCTCAGAAATATTGCTAAGAAATATAATGTCACTACACGATGCAAAAAAAAAGAAAAAAAAAGAGGTATTTTGTTACCTCTAGGTTGGATTATTATTGTTATGCCTGGATCTACACCAGGTACAGAAAAAGAAAGCTCCAGTTAGTCCAGAATGCAGGAACCGGAGACCTTGAGCACTTCACTGCTGTCTTATTCAGACTGAATTGGCTTCCAGTAAAAAAAAAAAACTGCATTTATTTTTAAATACATATTGCCCTATAACGCAGTGAATTGTCTTAATGAATAAGTAAAGTACTTGTTCTGCCACACCTACTTTGATCCAAAGGTGCAGAATGTTTGTTGGTACCTCATATGAATGAAATCTACAATATGGGGCACAGCCAAAACCTTCCCCACACTCATGAGCTCCCTCAAGTTTGTTGACTGGTTGCCTTACTTCCCAGGGATCCCCCATGTCTGTGTTTCCTACTTGTCTTCTCTTTTAGTTATGTTGTCGCAGCTAGTCCTGCCGGGGTCCTCGCTTGCATTTTGTGTAAAATACATTGATCTTATCCCTTATCTGACTATAAATATACCTAACTATGATCATATCTCTGTCAGGATACACATGGTTTTACTTGGATTTGCCTGCTTCATCCCGCTGGCCTACATCTTTTTGGATGTCTCATCACACGGAGATCATTAACTGCTGCTGAGCATGGACCCATATAGTTTGTTTAAAGACACACATAACAAAAGATGTTCCCATTTAGAACTGATTGAAGTGGTTTTAGACTGCAAAACTGTCCTGATAGTTTAAGACTAAAACTGCCATGAACAGTTTTGCACCATCAGGAACCAGTTAGCTGGAACTGTTAGCTGGAACATTTCTTGTTATACAGGTGATCTTTGGCTTTATAGCACACAGTTAAAGAAGGGATTTGCTCACAGTCATACTATCTGATATCACTCAAATGGGTTCAGTTTTGAGGCTGGTCGCTCTTAAAGATTCTTCCTTTTGTTGTCTGAGGGAGTTTTTTTATCCTATGCCACCGTTGCCTCTGGTTTGCTCATAATGGAGAAACTGGAACAAATTCGGGACAAGATGATCTTTGGTGTTGCCCTGAAATGGACTGGCACCCTGTCCAGGGTGTACCTAAAGTTTTCAGGCTCCCTGATGGACGATGTATGAATGAATGAATGAATACATCTACAGTATGTTTTTTTTTTCTAGAATAATTGTTTTTATATATATATACTGGTGAGATGTGGAAAAAATTCAGATGCCAGTTCTATGTAAAAAAAAAAAGTCATTTTATACCCAACTGAAAATATTTCATTTTGCCTCATCTTCCATCCCTGCTGTGAATTTTAAATACAGCCACATTTGAGTTTGAAAGTCAACACTTCATTTTCACCGTGGTATTTTGTCCTCAGGAAAGGCATTGTGAGAAAAGGTCACGCATGAGATTGTGGTTCGCTATTTACTACACGGAACACAGTGGCACGAAAAAACTCTTTGCTTATGAAAAGGTAAAGGTCAGCAGAGAAAACGTGCTTGCTTAGAGTACAAACACACAAACACAACTCTAACTAAAAGAGAACTCTAAATTGAATAAAAACTCCACGACCGTTTTTGATGACCGTGGCGTAGGAGTCGGTTTTCAATTTCCTTGGCATGTAAGATGCGGTTGATCATCAGCAGCAGCACATGGCGGGGCGACGATGAGAATAAAACAGCAGAAATTGTAAAAAGAAAACTAATGTGAAAAGTGAAGCCTTCCATTTTTTCGGGTTATTACTAGGACAATTAAAACACACTGAAGTGATCTGGTAAACTAGACAGATGGTAAAGCAGTCTAAACTAAAATGTGTCAGAATCGCAGATATCCCCTAGGCTCTGGATTGTGCCTCAAGGCATTGTGGGACACTGGAGCTGTTTTGCGTCAGGTTGAACAATTTCTTTGACACCTGATGGGTAGAAATTTCGCTTTTCACTTACTCTGGTGTTCACATCCACAATCCACAATCCATACAAAGAGCTAATTTCTTTTGTGTCACCTTTTGTGACATTTTTCAGTTTCGGATCAACCCAGATTGTTTTAGACATTTTTATTATTTTTTTTTGCATTATAATGTTTTAATATATTTTTTCAGCTAGTAGTTTTCAAAAAATATACAACCCTAGAAAATGATTCCACTATGAGGTGGCATGGCGGCATAGTGATAAGCTCTGTCGCCTTACACCTTCAGGGGTTGGGTTCGATTTCCACCTTGGGGTCCATGTGCATGAAGCTTACATGTTCTCCCCGTGTTTGGTGGGTTTTCTCCAAATTCATGCATATTAGGCTAATTTATGTTCCCCAACTGCATATAGTTATTCCGTCTCATGGAATTCCTAAGTCTCCAGGAATAGGCTCCAGGCCCCCAAACTCCCCCACCCCCCCCCCCCCCCCGTATACCACGTATTCACAATAAAGCGGTATAGACGATGAGTAAGAGAGTGAGTGAGTGATTTCCCCATGCGAAAGGTTTTCTCAGGACATCACGCATACAACTCATACAGACTATAACTGTCGCACCTCATCATAAAGGTTTAATCAGTCAGTCAGTTAGTCTGCAGAAGCGACACCGAAAATGCCATTCTTTCTGACAAATCATAGTAGAAACATATTTCTTTTCCCCTTATCACCCAGTCGTACTCCGTATGTAAATCACAGTTAAAAAAGAAAACGTCCACAGCTGCACCGTGGTATTTTCTCCTCAGGAAAGGCATTGTGGGAAAAGGTCATTTATGAGATTGTGGTTCACTATTTACAACATAAAACACAGCAGCACAAAAACTCTGTGCTAATGAAAAGGTAAAGGTCAGCAGGGAAAATGTGTTTGCCTACAACACTCACACACACGCGACACACACACACACACACACACACACACACACACACACACACACACACACTAAATAATAACCCAAATGTCTGTTCTGAGAAGAATTTAGGAAGTGAAATGCCACTGTGGTGCCGAGGTGTTATCTAAGCAAGCCACAACCACACACACAAATACACTCACCTCCTCATAGACACACACACACACACACACCTAAGTTTCGCTTTACCTACATGACTTGTTAAAAGATAAGACAGAGGTCTGTAGGTAAAAAGCCAGCCTGTCAGCATCAAAACACACACACACACACACACACACACACACACACACACACACACACACACACACACACACACACACACACACACACACACACACACACACACATACATATACACATACATATACACACATACACACATACATATACACATACACACATAACCCTTGCACATACACACATACATATACACATACACACATAACCCTTGCACATACACACATACATATACACATACACACATAACCCTTGCACCAACTTATACGTAATACACTATGTATGGTATACTGACCATAATGTTAATTATATTTAGATATAAAAAAGTGTAAATGACATTGTTGAATTTAAAGCAAATATTCTGACACTTGCTATATGGTTATTTCAATGCTTACCATCCCCTCAGTTAAAGATCACAGGGCTTGAGTGGTTAAGACACTATTAAAAACCCTGTCCCAGATGTTTCTAATCAAGAAAAAATCTGGCAACCCTTGAGGTGTGAATGTTATTCCAACATACAGTACTTCCCAATTCTAATAAATCTTAAAAAAAAAAAAAAAAAACTTTGTATTTTGTGGGTATCATTAGAGCAAACAAACTTAGTCCAAGTAAATAAAGTGTAAAAAAAAGGAAATAAAAAGTAGCTTCATTTTTTTTTTTTTTTGGCATCTTCTCTGGAGCCACGGTCAAGACGTCTAACCTGAAATGTGACAGTAGTAACTGGGTAATCCCGAGGGCTTTGGATTCTGCCTCGGGGCATCCTGAGATGCCAAAGAAATTTTGAGTCAGTCTGCATCATTTATATAACAACCGCATATGGGAGGTGTTTCGTTGTCCCAAACGCTCACTCGGATATTTCTTGTCACAGGATCTTTCTGTGACTTTCACTTGCAGTGAAGAAGCTTGAATATCAACAAGCCTGAAAGACCATCCTGGGGGCGGAGCTTTGTAAACATGGGTGGGAATCATTGCAATGTTGAACCAGAGGATGTATGAAATGAAATCGACTAACCTTCCGTGACATCACCCATACTGTAGGTTTTCTGAAGAGCAGTTTTGTGGGAACTCCCACAAGGTCGTTGCCACCTTGGCAGGGCGTCGACTCCGCCTAAATCCTGGTTAATCCATGAAGAGTTCCATAAATAATCCATAAAAGGACAGAACAAACAGCAATTAGCAGTTGGTTGGAACCTGCCTACCTACCTCAGTTACCGCAAGCTTAGCTTTAACTTAGATAAAATGCTAAGGTAGCTAATATTATGTTATATGCTTTGATCGGACTCATCCATATCCTACATTTCTTCTGCTACGTTAAACAGCTATAACTCAAATCAGCCCCCAATTATGTAGAATTTTATCTGTCATTATCTTTATCACTTTATCCTGTATAGAGGATCACAAAGAGCCTGGAGCTTATCCCATGAGACTGGCATAAGCCAGGGTACAACCTGGACAGGGTGCCAATCTATCGCACACACACACACTCATTCACACACTACAGGCAATTTTTGGAAACGGCAACGTCCCCGAAGGAACCCCACCAAGCACGGGGAGAACATGCAAACTCCACGCACACAGACCTGAAGCAGAACTCGAACCTTCGACCATGGAGGAGCGAGGTCACAGTACTAACCACTACGGCACCATGCCGCCTCTGTATAATTTTATATCTTTAATATCATTTTAATTGATGCTACAGTACAGTGTTTATGAATGACGAATCTAGCCATGGAGAACCAAATCCATTTTTGCGCCAGACTGAACCAATCTACATATTAGTGACCTTACCCTTACCTTACATCAGGGGTCTCAAACTCAACAGGGTTGGAACAAAACTCTGTGGGGCTGCGGCCCTCCAGGAACTGAGTTTGAGACCCCTGCCTTACATTCTTTTAAGCTACTTGAGTCAACATTGATGTCTGAGAAATTTCTGATTGAATGATCTGAACACGCTTGCGACCAACCAAATGGAGCGTATTTAACCGCGATCTGCTTTGTATCCGTGTGAGAATGTGCCTTAAATGTTTACACAGGCGTCTGTACAAACATTCGAGCGCAAACAAATGTCAAAACAACGCTACTAGTTAATTAACACCACCCATCCTTTCATTCCTCGGTGTGCTGTTTCCATGGTGCTAAAAAAGAAGAAGAAGAAGAAGAAAAAACATAATGTGCCAGAGACTTCTGTTTATATACATACAACCATCAAAGATATTAATTTCAGCAGTTGACACCTCAGCTGTGATTGGCAGTTTTTGTTGTCACTGATGATGACTCATTGTGGTTACAGTGACATTTTGACAGTAATTACATTTTTACGCTGCTAAAATCAGCTATATCTGTTAACAACCAGGTATAAAGGGTAAATAAGGAAAACAGCAACTGAGAGCCGTTTCCAGTTTGAGGAGGTGTGGCCTCTGTGGCTGTCATTATCAGTGAAGGGGGTGTGGCCCCTGTGGCTGTCAGTCTCAGTCAATTTGGCCGAGCCTCTGTGGCTGGCAGTCTTGGAAAAGTGGGTGTGGCCTCTGAGGTTATCAGCCCCAGTGAAGGAGGTGTGGCCTCTGTGTTTAACAGTATCAGTGGAGTAGGTGTGGCCTCTGGCACTATCAGTGTCAGTGAAGTAGGTGTGGCCTCTGTGTTTGACAGTATCAGTGGAGTAGGTGTGGCCTCTGGCACTATCAGTGTCAGTGAAGTAGGTGTGGCCTCTGTGCTTGTCAGTCTCCCTGAAGTAAGTGTAGCCTTTGTGGCTGTCAGTCTTGGCAAAGTTGCTGTAGCCATTTTGTAGATAGTTAAGCATCTAACCAATCATATACGAGACTGATTATGTCAGCAATCATAATGCAAAAGGCCTGGCTGCAGGTTGAAAGAACATAAACACACACCCATCAGCACAAGTCTAACAAAACATAAAATAAATCACTTCATCTTCTATTATACTTCTGGAATATTATCATTTAAATAAAATGGAATCAACCATTAAAAATGAACAAAAATGTTGTCCATGTAAATATAAATATAAATGTCCATGTAAATATACCCAATGATTTTCCATTGCTTGTTACATTAGTCTTTAGCCTCAGTACACATCTTCTGTAAAGATATTAAACATTCAGGTGGACACTTCTACACAAAGAGGCCTTGGAAGACATAATCACCAGGATTCAATAAACCGCCCAACACCTCCCCACCGACAGACACAAAGAGTAGGTGGGTCAAGGAGAAAGCCACAGGAGCAGACAGACACACTACTGACAGCTCCATTGCACCCTCAAAAACATCCATTTTATCCTCCAATCTTTTCCATTACCGAACCAAGGATGGTGGGGTGGCTGGACAATGGGTTTGGAGGAGACAAGGGCATCTGAAGACATGCTCAAGTCCATCTATTACCCACACCCCCCTCCACACACACACACACACACACACACACACACACACACACACACACACACACACACACACACAAACCACATTGTAAAACCCTCACTTCAAGTGTGATTGGAAAAAGGCGTGGGAACTGGGATCTCATGTCAGTGAGTTTCTCACTTTAAGACCTTTAAGGTTATATAACACACACTGTTAGTAAGAGATCTGAGTGCAGTCAAGGGAATGAAGTTAAAGGAAAGGTGGAATGGTGGGGTTAAGGGAGAAAGCAATATAAATCAAAACGATTTTTGAAAATAATTTGCTAAGCATTATCATACCCCTATAATAACTTATCAGATAAACTGCCATAT
Source organism: Clarias macrocephalus (assembly GCA_011419295.1). NCBI lineage: Eukaryota > Metazoa > Chordata > Actinopteri > Siluriformes > Clariidae > Clarias > Clarias macrocephalus. The sequence continues at coordinate 45,501 of JAAGKR010004626.1, forward strand.
TCGTAATTATTGTCATGGCCACACTGTTACCAGGAGTGTCATTTGTGTAACTGAATTTGTTTCATGTTGTGTTTGATGTTGTAACACAATGGACTCCGAAGGTCAGACACCTTCAAGGCTCATTTTGGCTAACAAGGAAGGAAGGTTTAAAGCTAGCATCATGCGAAATCATCACACACACTTATCTCAAACATTGTTGGACTGTTTGGCGTTATGAGGTTTCTGACACTGTCCAACTATGCAGAGTTATTTGTAGTTACCATAGCATTGTAATTAGCATTAAAGTTGTGTGATTTTTTCTATTGATTGATTTGATTCATTGAATCGATGGATCAAGTTTCGGTTCTGAATGGTTTTAAGGTAAACTCACAAACATTAAATATCCCATTTAAAGTCTGCTTTTGCAAAAAAATATAAAACATGCTCTTCTCTTCTTAGCTAGATTAGACGTATTTATATAGCACTGGAATAAAAGTAAAATTATAATCTTCTCAGGGTTTCTTTTAAATAGGTTTGTGTTTTGGTTTGTCTTGTTCTGTAAACTACTAACATCAGTTCTCCTAAATTTCAAAGAAAAAGATCGATATTGCATTTATTTAAAGAAAATGACGAAACATCAAAATAACAAAAAATGCAGCATTGGAAAATCTTGCAAGAGAATAATGCAAAGAAAATGAGTTTATGATGTTCTAACATAACATACATCTTCCTCTTCAACATATTTCAGAGATTTCCAATAGGGTTTAGATCTGTCGAGTGGGCTGGCCATGACAGGGACATGATCTGGCTTTCCTCCATCCCATCCACACCTTGATCGATCTGGCTGTGTGGCAGGATGCACGGTCCTGTTTAAAACACCAATTCTTAGAATTGGGCAAAACAAACAGAGTAACAGAGCCTTGTATGTGACTTGATTCATGCGTCCTTCACGATGACAAATCTGCCAGGTTGCAGCCTTGCTGAAGCACCTTCGGATCATCCTCAGCCTTTGTTGTTCAGAGACACTGTGGTTTGTAGACAGGTCCCTGTCTAACCATAGGATGACCAGGTGTTGGCCAAACCTGAAAATTGATCTCACCAAAGTAGACGACTTTGCTCCAGGTCTATGTGTTCAAATTCCTTTGGTCTTTTGCTAAACCTCAGCTTCTCATGGATGAAAGGCTTTCTTCTGACTCTATATGACCTCTAGAGGCCTGCTGTGAATCGTCCATGTAATGGACCACACCCAAGCTTCTGTTTGCCACTGTGTTTGAAGGCCACTTAATGCCATCCTACCGTTGTTGAGTTTGCAGTTGTCCTTGTCAGTAGAGATTTGTTTTTGACATGTTACAATTTGTAGCATTGTTGTTCCCAGTGCCTGCTGTTTGACCTTGTTCTTAAGTAGTGCTGTCTTTGAAATTTTAAGGATGGAAGCAACCTGATGCATAGGGTATCTTTGTGCCAGTAAAGAGGATTGAACTCTTACTTTCTGCACTCAAACATTTCCTTTCAACTCATGGTCAATGATGATTCCTGTTACACTTGAGGTAATACTAACACGGTTTTTGCTCTCCAGCTGGTCACATTGCAAGATGCATGTAATGAGCGGTTTTCACATGTTTTCCAAATTAAATAAGATTTGATTCAAATCTATCAAACGCAATCAGTACCTCATAAAACAGATTACGGTGTGCTTGTGTTGGCATTCAGCAAACACCCGAATGGAATGGTTGCTATACTTGTACAGACATGGATTTAAGAAAATTTTCCCATTGGTTTTTAAAGGTTTGCATATAGCATGTAAAATGTGTTATTGTAATTAAAATGTGGTAGACAGGACAATAAATGCTGATTAGATTTAAACATTGTGTCATTTCAATAGTCTATCAAATTTGATTCTAATTATTTTACTGTGTAGTCGGTCATGTGCCATTTCAGAGAAGGAGAAGGAGTGTGTGCATGAGTGTGTGAGAGAGAGTCTTATATCACTAATCTCCCATTTCTTAGTCAAGTCACAACATGACAAAGCAATCAACTGTCCAAGGACATACAATTAATAAAACCACTAAAACTACACACCGACCTGTGTGTGAGACTCAGACATCGCCTTTAAAGGAGGAAAGATCGACTGGCATATCAATATCTCTGCTTTCAGGGCTGCTCATCAGGGCAGTGATAGAAGGCATGATGGAGAAAGAGCAAGAACAAAAAAAAGAGAGAGAGAGAGATGAACTGATGTGTGAATGTGACTTCTTTTCCATAAAACAACTGTAATTGAGTGCCCCCTATTGGTACTTACAGGAAATAACAAGTAGCGGGGGGTTAGTGCGTTGGAGAGAGAGTTTCTTCCTTCTTTATTCTCCATTAGCGGAATGAACTTAACAGGCATGTGGGGCGAGGCTGTGTTACGATATGATTTGTATAATAAGAACAAAATCACAGAGGTTAGACAGCTTCTAGTTCCTAAACTGTGATTAATACTGGGTGATGGTGATACTGGTGTGTGCTGGTGCTTAATGGAGAATGTTGGTAAATTTGGTGTCAGATAGATATGTTGGTATTTGACAGAGAACACTAGATGGTGAGGAATGTTAGTGAATGTTAAGGATGTTGGTGAATGTTTAGGGTTAGTTAGGGAATGATGACAAATTTGGTACTTAATGGCAAATCTTGGTGTCTTAGTTAATGATTTTTGGCTTGCTGACAAACACTGAAAATGTTTGATGATGTTGGTATATGTGATGGTTTTTGATTGAGAATATATGTTTTTTGATGGAAAATACGTGTGTAGGATGAAATGTGTTGATGTGGTAGCATTTAATAGCGAATGCTAATGTTTGCTAGAGGATATTTGTTGATGTGTGCTTGTGGTAATGGAAAGATATTAGTATTTGATAGTGACTATTGGGACTATTGACGATTGGAAACTCCCAATAACTTGAGTATGGCAGCAAGAATAGACAGATTAACAAGAAAACCTACATTGTTCTCTGTGGCAACCATAGCTGACCGTCGCTAATGGTCATGCATGAATCGAGTCTCTTAGATCTACAGGAAATGGAACATTGACATGGTTTAGAGACCTGAACATGAAGAGATGGAATCGAAAACCAAAGTAGATGAGAGAACCTTGTCTTTTACAGTTTCCCTGAAATTGAAAAAGGAAATTTGGGATGAGAATAAGAGGAAAGTGAGAAATAATGCTGTTAAACATGTTGAAAATGTTTCTTGGAGAACACGTTGCATTGGTAGCCAAAGTTAACTTACAGAAATGAGGGAGCAAAAATATGTCCTTCAGTTTTATTAGGAACGTGAGCATGTTTCAGATTGATTTTTGGTGTTTAAACAAATAACAGTACAACTTAGAAACATTTAGGGTTATGTTGCTATAAAACAAAATTAGAAGTAAAATTAGAAGGCACATATTGAAACTACTCTGTTGTTGAAGAGATCTCAAAAGAAATGGCCAACAATGGGTGAATCTGACTGCTGTGGCAAAGGAAAGCTAAAAGTTTAAAAGCAAAACCAAAAGAAATGTGAGCCAAAGAAATGGCTGGAAAACGTGACTTTCTTTATGGTGAGCTTGAACATAATCTGTGACAGACTGTGCATAGGGGTCAGATCTGTTGAGCCCAATGTCAGGTATGGGGTCACATTAGGTTTGGTCAGGAAAATCGGATATGGGTCAATTTTGCCTGAAGTGTGAACGCAGCCTTGATACAGTTGGGAGGTTACAGAAACAAATTGCACAGCTGGAAACATTTTGTACTCACAAATTGCTGAAAAAGGTTCTGTGGAGTCATGCTGTGAGGGGACAGAGCTGCCTACACAATATTGTTAAAACTGCATTGTTTTAGTGTTATGGCTGATCGATGTATAATTCAGTTTTTTTTAAAACAACAACCTGAGTATATATTTCAAGTTCAAAGGGGTCATAGCATAAGAAGGTTTGATGGACAATGTTGGACTTTGGTAAAAGAATGTTGGCCTATGTTGGTGTTTGATAGAGACTATTGGTTTGTGTGTGTGTGTTGATGTTTGATGAAGAATATTGGTGTTTGATGAAGAATATTGGTCGGTGTGTGTTGGTGTTTGATAGTGAAGGTTGGTGTGTCTTGGTCTTTGATGGAGAATATTTGCGTGTGTTAGTTTTTGATGGAGAATGGTGGTGTGTGTTGGTGTTTGAAGGGGAATGTAAAATGTAGGCATGTATTGTTTAATGGGGAATGATGGTGTGCATTGGTGTTTGATGGGGAATGTAGGTGTGCCTCGGTGTTTGATGTGGAATGTTGGTGTGCATCAGTGTTTGATAGAGAATGTGTGTGTGTGTGTGTGTGTGTGTGTGTGTGTGTGTGTGTGTGTGTGTGTGTGTGTGTGTGTGTTGGTGTTTGATGGAGAATGTAGGTGTGCGTCAGTGTTTGATAGAGAATGTGTGTGTGTGTGTGTGTGTGTGTGTGTGTGTGTGTGTGTGTGTGTGTGTGTGTGTGTGTGTGTTGGTGTTTAATGGGGTATATAGGTGTATATGGTGTTTGATGGAGAATGTCAATGTGTGTTATTGTTTGATGTATAATATTGTTTGTTGGTGTCTAATGGGGAATGAAGGTGAGTGTTTGTGTTTAATAGGAAATGTAGGTGTGTGTTGGTGTTTGATGGAGAATGTCATGTGTTGATGTTTGATGGAGAACGTTGTTGTTTGTTGATGTTTGATGGAGAACGTTGTTGTTTGTTGGTGTTTGATGGAGAACGTTGTTGGTAGTTGGTGTTTGATGGTGAATGGTGGTGTGTGTTGGTGTCTAATGGGGAATGTAGGTGAGTGTTTGTGTTATTTAGGTTAACAGTACTCAATGTGATTAATTACTTTGAGCATTAGGGTTTACAGTGTACACGCGTAGGCTTTCTAATTACACATGATAAAATTTAAAGCCTCACTGTGTTAACATTTACTTTGCTTAAATTTGATACTAATAAAATGGAATTCTACATTTGTACTGTAATTTTAGTACTGTTGTTATGAATTAGTTTAAGTACAATGTTACACTTGATTTTATCCGCTACAGCGTGCAGCTCTAAAGGAGCTGCGGCTCATTAATCCTTGAGAGAATGAACTAAGATCTGACGCATCAGTCTATAGTTATATAGCGCCACTCAGTGGTAAAAGCCAGCAACTGCATACCGCCGCCGTGAGGTGCGGCGACAAAACTAGAAAACTGCTCTTCACACATCTGTAGGTGTGTGTTGGTGTTTGATGGAGAATGTTGTGTGTTGGTGTTTGATGGAGAATGTTGTTTTTTGTTGGTGTTTGATGGAGAACGTTGTTGTTTGTTGGTGTTTGATGGAGAATGGTGGTGTGTAATGGTGTCTAATGGGGAATGTAGGTGAGTGTTTGTGTTTGATGAGAACTGTGTGTTGATGTTTGTTGGGGAATGTCATTGTGTTTTGGTGTTTGATTGAGAATGTTGTTATTTGTTGGAGTTTGATGCGGAATGTGTGTGTTTTGGTGTCTGATGGAGAATGTTGTTGTTTGCTGGCGTTTAATGGGGAATATAGGTGTATATGATGTTTGTTGGAGAATGTAGACGTGTGTTGGTGTTTGATGGAGAATGTAGGTGTGCATTGGTGATTATATGGAATGTGTGTTATGTGTGTCTGTTTGATGGAGAATGTCAATGTTTGTTAGTGTTTGATGTATAATATTGTTTGTTGGTGTCTAATGGGGAATGATGGTGAGTGTTTGTGTTTAATAGGGAATGTAGGTGTGTGTTGGTGTTTGATGGAGAACGTTGTTGTGTTTTGGTGTTTGATGGAGAACGTTGTTGTTTGTTGGTGTTTGATGGAGAACGTTGTTGTTTGTTGGTGTTTGATCGAGCATGTTGTTGTTTGTTGGTGTTTGATGGAGAATGGTGGTGTGTATTAGTGTCTAATGGGGAATGTACAGTAGGTGAGTGTTTGTGTTTGATGGGAAATATGTGCTGATGTTTGTTGGGGAATGTCATTGTGTTTTAGTGTTTGATGGAGAATGTTGTTATTTTTTGGTGTTTGGTGGAGAAAGAGCTATTTATTTCACTGAATTAATGCTGCCGTTACATACAGTATGTCTGCAATCACAGAAAAAAAAAACCCACAAAAGCACAAATTGCAATAGAAACAACCGATTTGGCCATAACTTGGCCCAGCTGACAGAGAAGGATTCTTTCTGTGACTTTAGAAAAGATTTTATTTGAAACTTTTCAGCTCCTGTATTAACTTAAGCATTCAAGTGGAAACTGAATTTATCTTCGGCACCAGAGGAGAGAAAAGCACAAAAGCACGAACTAAGGTGAGAGATACGCGGTGAGTAACTGAAACGGGTGAGACAAAGATGGATTAATGGGAGGAGAGAAAGAGAAATACATTCAAACTAACATAGAATGATTTAGAAGGGTGTCACTCAGACCCATCTTAGCTATCAATATCATGATACTGATTACAGAACGACATCGTGACCTGTCCTCGCAAGAACTGCCATATTACTGTACTGTTGATCGTCAAGGAGGAACTGATGACAAGTGCGTGCTGTGTGCTAAAAATAGCAAAAACTGCAATCAGCTCCTCTTATCAAGGCATGGAGTCATCCACAAAGCATGATGGGAGAATGTACTTCAAAGCTCAACAGGACCTGTAAGATCATCTTAGTCACATTACCAGGAACCAGGACTGGTAGTCATAGTTTCTACTCAAGAGGAGTCACAGTTATTCAGGATCTTACTCATCATTGTTCCCCACAAAACCTGAGTACAGGTTTTTTTTTTTTTTTTTTTTTTTTTCATAGCGATGGTATGGCCCGACTGGCAAAACAGTGGAAAACATTTTCATTCACAACACTTGTGTTTCTACAGGAGTGCATTTTGTACGTTTCTACTGACACGCCGCTTGAAGCAAAAATAGACACAAAGGCGTGAAACTGTGCTATGTGCTACATAAATATTACCATCGTGCTGCCGTCTTTATATTTACCCCGTTGCTCCGTTTTTGTCGTCTGCTAGAAAGATGTTCGGTTTGCGTCACTTGTGTTATATTTCTTTCTTTAATGTCCTGGTGCCTGAAGCGGCAGCAGAAACGTAGAACAGGAAGTCGTTCCTCAGAACTCGGCAGCAGGATGCTTTTGGTAATTGCATTTTTATTCGAATAGTTTTTACTTTTCTTTCTGCACATTAAGATGCATACTTTATGACAAGTTCGTGACAGGTGTTACGACTGCTCGGATCTGACTTGACTTCTACAGCATGCCGTAAAAAGTTATGAAGGCCATCATTATGTAATTGCAAAGTCTATGACAGATTCATAAAGGACTTATGACATTGGTGACACGCCATGTCACACTGTCCTGTGTTATAACAGCTGGCTTAGTGTAATGTCATAACATCTGTCATAAAATGTAAATATTAGCCTTTGTTTTATCCAGCTTGTCATACTCAAAATGCCAATCATATGCCGAGTGACTCATATCCAATGCTAGATCCTCACAGTCGTTCAGCAGATAACGAGAGCAGAAGATATAATAAAATTTCACGGTGTTGCACTTTTCCACTAATGTATGCGGCGTGTTAAAAGTTCAGCACTTTTTTTTTTCTTCCCCTGCCTTTTCTATATGTAGAGCCGTGCTATCTCTGGCGCTGCTGCATCTGCTCGTTGAGGCCATTAACGTCGTTGCTTATGTAAATTGCTCGTTAACCGCAATCACTGGCGGCCGGTGCAAAACGCAGAGCTTGATCGTCGCTTCTTTTGATTACAGCTAAGTGTATTTGCATGCTCATGCATATTCATATGTTTGGCATGTTCAGCTTGTAAAAAAAAAAAAAAAAATGGGGAGAAAAAAAAAAAAACCTCATTACAATTCATTGCCGTTCGGCTCTTTGTTCTCGGCGGTTGACAAAAGTCGTTATTAGTGCGCCGTTACGGGTGTTCGCATTTCCATTAGGATTATGATGAACTGCAGGGTAAGCCATTGCTTAAGAAGCATTAGACACATTCCAGTGGGTGAAAATCATTCTAAGTAAAATAACATTACTGAAATTTGACATGCCAGTTAAAATGTGTCTCTCTCTGACACACATACACACACAGACACACACTTTCTTTTACCGCAGGATTCAACCACGCATTTTTAATTACTGTAGTTACAGAAGGTTCTTCTTGATTTATCACATCACATATCACCTTGAGGAATGTAAATATCTGCTCACAGAAACCATTATGAATAACATCATCAAATCATCATCCAGTGCACAGAAGGGACATCAGTACAGTGACCTACAGACAGCACGTCTATAATCTAAACTTTAATTGGAACACGTGCAACCTCGTGGATGGTGTTTGAAAACCGTGCACATACGATTCAAGAAGATCACATGTAACGTCAGAATGGGGAAAATCGCAGGGAATTTGACCGTGGCATGATTCATGAGAATTTAAACATTGTCACCAGCGATTGTAGGTTCAAGGTTCAACATTTCGGGTCAAAATTATTTCAGCCGAGATGCTTTTGCATGGATGGCACACCACATTGACCCTTGAACCTGGTGACAATATTGAGGTCTAGACCAGAGTTTTTATTTAGTTTTCCTTGGCTGACAGAAGTGCAATCAAATTCTACGCAGCAGTGCCACCAAATGATTGGCTGATTGGATAAATGCATGAATTTGCAGGTGCTCCGAATAAGGCAGGTTGGGAAATCATGGATGCGCCGTACGATCTGTTTGGGATGCGTGCAGTGACTGGGGATGGTTCCACTTTTCCCACGGAGATGGGCGTGGCCTCCGCTGATGCTGACAGCTGTTCTCCTGGTTTACCTTAATGGTTTTCCTCTGTCATATTATATCCTATATAAGAAGACAGTATATAATATATTAACATGGGTTAAGGTTGGTGATTGTTCATCCATCTATCCATCCATCATCTGCTTATCATATGTAGGGTCGTGGTAGGGGCTGAATTCTATGGCAAGGAACATTGGATGGCACCCGAGAGTGCTAAGCACTAATGTCACCCTGATTAAATCAATAACTCATGACAGTGACGTCAAGTTAAGTTAAAAGTTGTGACTTTGGAGTCGATACTCTGGGCTTAAATAAAAATCCCCTGCATGCATTTCTCTCCGGCATGGCGGCTTGATGCTTAGCACTGTCGCCTTGTACCTCCAGGATCCTGCCTCAGGTATGTGTGTGTAGAGTTTTCATGTTCTCCCTGTGCTTGGTGGGTTTCCTCTCACAGTCCAAAGACATGCAGATTAGGCTAATTGGTGTTCCCAAATTGCCTGTACAGTAGTGTGAGAGTGTGTGTATTTGTATGTGCCCAGCGATGGATAGGCATGCCTCACGCCCTGAGTAACCCTTTATACATGATTAATGAAAAAAAAGGGTGACATCGTTCTGATTTTGTGGTCAGATCAGATTTGCATGTCACAACCGTTCACATTCATAACGACAAGTGACTACGCATAATTAATAGGCCGTTGCTTGCGCCATCTGGGTTAAATTACGTCATGAGTTCGTATGACCACTCATTCGTTTCAAACAATTACAGCAAGCATTTGGTTGGCTGTATTAGTTGATGTCCAGAAGATGAAAGAAAGGGAGATGCCTCACTTTAGCTGTTTTAGCCCCTTTTCCTACAATAGCATTGCTATGAAATCCCCATGCTGCCGGTGCTGACTGATAATGGCTATTTCAAGTTAAATGACCGTGTATTGGATATGTCTGATCTATAATCTGATCTTATGAAAGTTCTTAAGCCTAAAAGTTGGTCCTAGTGATGAAATTCTAAGAAAATTCTTAGAATTATGACATTTTCTTAGAATTTCCCCTTGAATTTAGGACTAAATTTTAGTAAAGATAAAATGATTCACTAAACATCTCAGCCCTAAAAAAAACAGCTCCTAAGGTAAAATTTGTTAAGAGTAGAGAGGAGGACTTTTAAGAGGCTTAAGAGTTTCTATAGCAGAGGACAAAATGGCAGAAGGAAGAAATATTCTCCAAACACTGAGCGTAAAGCTAAAAGTAAACGCTGCTCTTCTGTAATTTGGTTTTCTGGTTGTTTTACTTCCTTCCGTCTCTCTTGGATTGTTGGCTACAGACCATCCAAAAGTGCAACTTAAATAAACTGTCCTGTAATCATGTACATTGTAAAAGCTGAGACATTTTGCTCACATCAATCTGAAATGGATTCCAAGTAATAAAATCAGTTTGATTAATAAATGAGAGAACTTAAATATAGTAACTACTGTGTGGAAATTGGTTGCTTCAAAAGTCGACACATTTTCAACATTTAGCTGTTTTAATTAACTTTAAGATATTTAGCCTATAACAGAAACTTTGCATAAAGTAGCCTGTAGTCATGATTATATAATTTCTTCATATACAAAAATTATGATTTCACTGTTGATTCTATTATCATATATTCTATTTTCACAAAGAGAGCATTTCAAAACCTTTGCAGAGGTCAGAGGTTATTTTTTGTCAACCAATCACAGTTCTTGAATTGCTGCATCTTCCCTAGCAACGGGGTCGACCACGCCCCCTCACTGAGATAAAGGTTTTTGTACTTTTCTTACTCAGAGTTTCCTAAATCACTTTTAGTCTAGGACTCCCAGCTAGGACTTTTTAAGCTAAGATAGGAGCTCTCTGAGAGAATTCTAAGAAGCTTTGAGAATACGGGCCCTGATATGTAGCACATTAGGGCCAAAAAAGTGGAAGTGAGTCACTTCAGGATGGAAATGTGAATGTAGTCTTATAGCACAAATGGCCTTTTCTGGTTAAGATTAGGAATCAGATTTTAAATAAAATAGTTTTATGCCGAACGGCCTTCCTTGATGCAACCCTCCCATTTTTTTTTTTTTTTACATCTACATGAAATGGCTGGGTATACTGGGGTGTGGCAACCCACCAATGGCAGAGCTTCAACCAAGATCCTCAGATTACCAACCTAGATGCTTAACTGCCTTAAAGGTAAAGTATTAAGTGAGGGGTGGAAATGAGACAATGTTGCCTTTATTGTGCAGTTACGTAAGGAAAGACTTCAAACGCCTGTTTTTATGTTGTCATTGTGTAGTACTGTGTGTAGAATGATGCAACTGTACAGGTTGGCTCAGCGAGATATATTCTCACCAGACGAAATGTACGCAGGCTCTTTTTACACCTGTGTTTGTTCAGGTAAACCTGATCTCAGATCAGCAGCATCTTTTTTTCTGAAACCATTTTTTTATACAACCGAGACTTTTTTAGACTGTGAGACACAGTTAAAAGTGGAGCAGATGGTCTTGTTCTCTTGTGCATGCGTGCACACACACGCGCGCACACACACACGCACACACACACACACAGAGCTTTAAGGAAAACCATTTGTCTAAACTGTGCTTGTCACGCTCTGAATCCAAATGGAGGTGTTATGCATTTTAGCTGGGAACACAAGCAGAATCTTAATGAAACTATCTGATCTCTCTCTCTCTCTCTCTCTCTCTCTCTCTCTCTCTCTCTCTCTCTTTAAACCGTTCTTATTCAGAGAAGCCATTGCTCACCTCTTTCTCTGTGATGAATGACACTCGGTCTGCCTTCATCCGCGTTTGTTGCCTGCAATACAGAGAAATGCATCTTGGTGAAATGTATTATTCCGATACCACATGCTGCATTATTTATCAAATGGCGACACCGATTCATTCAGAGTGTACTAAGTAGGGAAGTTCTACGGTAATGTCGGTCAGGTCAGTGAAGAGCTGGGACTGTCTCAATAATCACTTACAGTCAAATCCGTACCAGGTGTACGTCAGATTCCTGGTGCATCTGAACATTTTCAGTAATTTAATAAAATAAAATAAAAAGATATTCTTATGTGTATACACACACTATAAAATAAATAAATAAATAAATAAATAAATAAATAATATTGTTTGTTTAGTGATCAATAGTTCTTGCAAGAACAGTTGCATATACCTAGTTCAAACGCTTCCAAGTGGTGCAACAGAAATGCATTTTTATGGCATTGGTATCAAAAATGTGCTAAAAGCCTCCAATCAGCTTTTTTTCTATAAAACTCTACAAGCAAATTAGTCTCAAAACCCACTCATTACATACACTTTTACCAGTGTCAAATCCCTGTAGGTGCAATTTTTTTTTTTTTGGTCTTGAAAATCGCACACGTTAGAAGTTCCATCAACAGTAATAACTGGTCAAGCTGCAAACCAAAAGCAGATTCTGGTCACTGACCGGTCGACTGGTGCGACTCTGTTATGAATGTAAAAAAATATTTTAAAAAATTAAAATTTGGAGTCAGTGTGATGATGCATGAATTTGCCAAATGAAAGATTTATAACTGAATAGATTTTTTCCCCCACGTCTAATATCACGCAGCCTTTGGAAATTTTGCCGTAATACAACATGGCGATTTGAACAGAAATGCAATTAGAATAGATTATCATTTCCAACAGGGGGATAAAATACTGTAAAGAAACTACTGAATAAAAAGCTTGAGAGTTACAGAGGATAGAGGAAAGTAGTGTGCATGTGCGCTGAATGTTTAAAATGGTCACAAAAAAATCACATCATGGAGATTCTCTGCGTACATGGACCAAAGCATGTGCAATTACTGATATGATGAAATTCGCTAGGAGGAGATGTTTATGTAGGGGTTTATTAAGATCCATGGTCAGGGTTCTATAACTGAAGCAGTTACTTTAAGTCTTCTTATGTGAGAAGGTTTTCAGGAAACAGAGGTTTACACTTAGGTTTCTTGGTAATATCACAAGTTGTGTATTTTCTTGTGTATTTTGCAGTGATTTGTGTTTTTTATTTGTGGTCTGAGGGTGAACCTGGTGCCAAAACAACTCATGGAAGAGCATCAACAAAATGTCGACCGAGGCTCCAAGCATTGAACGTTGAATGTTTCTTAAAGAGAATCATTCTTGGTAACGAGACATGGATTCATCACTACGAGCCAGAGGGTAAACAGCAGAGTATGGAACAGAGACATCCTCAGTCGCACATGGAGAAAAAGTTCAAAAGTCGACCATCAGCTGGAAAATTCATCAACGCTTACGGTTTTCTGGGATTCTCAAGGGCCAGTATTGGAACATCATCAGGAAAAAGATTCAACAATCAACAGAGCTCGTTCCAGTGAGACGCTTATTGACGAGCTGAAGCTTAAACTTCGAGATTAAACGCAGAGGACTGCTATCCGAGGTTTTTGTAATCTTGCATGACGATGCACGTCCGCACACTTCTTCCCACACTGTCGACACTCCAAGGTGTATAGATCTGATCCCGCTTCATCAGATTTTCACCTGTTTGGTCCACTGAAAGCAGCCCTACAAGAACGAAGATTCACTTCTCATGAAGACGTGAAAGGATAGAAAAATGTATATATATATGGAATGTCTTATACAGGAATGTCTTATACAGGACAAATGTATATATATATATATATATATATATATATATATATATATATATATATATATATATATATATATATACTGTGTATATACACTAGAA
>JAAGKR010004627.1:2500-17717 GCA_011419295.1 Clarias macrocephalus
AGCTGCACAGCTCCACGCTGATCCATTAATTAATCAGGTAAAGGCAACAGTTAGGGTTTTAGACGCATGTGTGTGTGTGTGTGTGTGTGTGTGTGTGTGTGTGTGTGTGGTATCATTTAGGTTTAACCCCCTCAGAGACGGATGATCAGCATTAACACCTTTTATACACATCAAAGCCGGGACGTGGATCAGACGCCATTAAGATTGTCATTAATTTCAGTTACTTCACTGCAGCCATACAGGCTCATTATAACACACACAGTGTAGAACAAGTTATGCAAATGGCCTGTCTTGTTTCTCCGTGTCCTCTGAGTTTGCACTACGGATTCTGGTTATGTAAGTAAAGACATGTTTTGCTTCCTCGGTGCAGCTGCATTCCTGCTGCATATTTAGGGCATGTGTGCACGTGGGTGTATGTGCAGGATGTTGCATGTCATTTCCATGGAATTCACAGTTCCTGAGAAAACGCCTTCAGGCGGACAGAAAAACTGACAACGTTGAGCGATTGCAACATGGTAAAACCAGCGGATCTGTCATCTTACAGAACATTAAAGTAATATGACAGGAGGTCACACGTAAACCCCACGACACTGGTAATGTAAACTGGTAACCGGCTTGAGTTAAGTCTTGTTTAATCCCTTGTTTCAATCCTGATTCCTATATAAAACTGACAGAACCGCCCGAGCATGGAAAGAACATGGTACACAGGATGAACCCCCGAGTGACCCTGTAGGTGCGAGGTGACGGCGCTGAACACTGTGCCGCATTTAATAAGCATCAACTCCGATCACCATAATGCAGCGCTACAGGGAAACGAGATGAAGTGATACTGAAGGTAACGTATGGGACGTCTATGTTGGGATTGTTTCCCTAATCCTGTTACTCCACCATTTACTCCTTCTGAAGAACGTGATTTAAATAACACTGAAACGGTGTGTATTCAAGGTGGCAGTGTGGATTTGGCTGCTTCTCAAACAAAGACTTTTCGTAAAGAGTGTGACTGTCTAAAAGCTTGCAGAGACGACAAGACACACCCCAAGTGTTTGTCCAAGTGAAGATCAATGAGACTTGATATCGAGCTATGATGGTTATAGCTCAACTAATTGGACTAGCAGACGCCCTTATTCAGAGCAACTTCCTTTTCTTTTTCTTTTTTTTTTTTTTTTTACCTCTTTATACATCTGAGCAGTTGAGGGCAACTTGGTGGGACTGGGATTTGAACCTGGGACCTTCCGATCACTACCTTTATTCCATGATTCAAACATGGAACCGATATATTGACCGAAGTATGTCGGACTCTTAGTTTGTTAGTTAGTTTTTCTGTTAATTTATGTTGTAAATGTATGTTGTATGTAACACCTTCGTCCTGGAGGAGCGTTGTTTCGTTTCACTGTGTACTAAACTGTATATGGTTGAAGTGACCATAAAAGCCTACTTGACCCCGCTACAGTAGGTGATGATAGAAGATGCTCCTTTCAGCTTATTAATATTGTATCCCTGGTTAACTCACGGCGGCACGGTGGTGTAGTGGTTAGCACTGTCGCCTTGCACCTCCAGGGTGTGGGTTCGATTCCCGTCTCTGTGTGCATGTTGTTTGCATGTTCTCCCTGTGCTTGGTGGGTTTCTTCCCACAGTCCAAAGACATACAGGTTAGATTAATTGGCATTCCCAAATTGACCATCGTGTGTGTGCCCTGTGATGGATTGGTGTCCAAGTCATTTTAACCATATACAGTTCAGTATATAGTGAAACAAAATGACATATAAATTAACATATACTGTAAGTTAACAGAACTAGCTAAGAACTATACAAAAAGACAAAAAAAAAATACAACATAAAGTGTAATTGTGAAGAATGTGCATAACGCCTTGGCCGGAGTCGATGAACATTATCAGATTTTGAGAAGCTCTATTCAGTCCGGGTTTGGATTGGTACAATGTTTGGGATGGTGTGCAATGATTGGAAATGTATCAACATCAGGGTTGTATAATGAGGCCTGATGCCTAGTGTGAGGCGGAACCCTGTAAATATCCCAAGGTTTTATTACTTTCCTTTTACAGCAAGTCATAATTGTGTTTTAGACGTCATAAGTGTTTTATACTTACAATTACCGTATTTTAATCTTTATATAGAAGTTATTGAACACCACAGCTTGTTCTGGTGTTCCTCAGTGGTATTAAATTCTCTACCCTGAAGACTATTTCATCAGCAAGGAAAATAAACACATAACACAATGCTGACTAAACAGCTTCAAGACATTTTGAACACATGTGCTGCATTTAAGCGACCGCTATTAAAGTTTTACCTCTAACTTCTGCCTCTGACTCTTTGGTAAAGCTGTGTCTCTGTGTTTGAACCTTCTGCACTGGAGAAGATAAACATCTGGCAGAAACCTGGAAGAAATAAATAACACGTAGATGAGCGCGGGGCAATCAGTGCACTCGAGGCATGTGAGGTCTAAAGCCCTGAGGCTGGGTGTGTCACGCCACGCATATTTCTGCTCATCAGCGTTCCAGCCTCGGATGCACTTTACACTCAGAACAAAAGTGCAGTAACCAACAACCTGAAGGCTGAGATGTCCAAAGATGGACTCGTATCTGCCGACGTGTTAGTCACAACAGCGTAACTGGCTGATTTACATAGGAAGGGTGTGGCTTGATAATGAAACATAATCTCCCTGTATGTGTGCGATGTTACAGAAAGTGGAAGTGACTCAGCGCTGAGCCACAGGTTGGCACCTATTTATAGCCTGCTTGCCTTTAGCACACCTGATGTGTCCTGGTTTCGAGGTGAATAATTAAGCGATCCGGCTCCAGAGGGGAATTCCAAGATGTGCAAAGGCTAGAACACAGAGTACTTACATATATTGACTCATGCACAAAGGAAACATATCAATCATACCATGCAACTTATAACTAAATGTAACAAAACACCGAGAATGATGTCTAACCTGTTGTTTTTTAAAGTTGGATAATTTTATGCTATGATTAGGTTAGCTCAGCTTTAAGGCAGCACAGTGGTGTAGTGGTTAGCACTGTGACCTCGCACCTCCAGTATTGCGGGTTTGATTCCCACCAGGTACTCTGTTTACCTTCCAAAGACTTGCAAATTAGGCCATTGGTGTTCCCAAATTGCCTGAAGTGTGTGTGCCCTGAAATGGATTGGCACCCTGTGCAGGTTGTATCCTGCCTTGTGCCCAAAGTCTCCTTGGATAAGCTCAACCCTGCCTATACAGGATAAGTGGCATAGAAGATTAATTAATTAATAGATTCAACTTTATTGTCATTGTGCAAAGTGCATGTATGAAGCCAGTGACATCCAGTTTAGTATCTAAAAAGAGCTATTCTATTAAATAACAAATACAGTAAATGAACAAAATGATTACATGTTCATATGTACAGGTGATAAGAATAGTGCATATATTTCTAGTCAGGTTATTGGGAGATTTAACTGAGGTTAACTGTAGTCTAAAATAAATGAAAAATTTAAAACAGCGCTTGATGAATGTAACCCAGGCCTCGTAATTACATCAGCAAGAATTAACAGTTACAAGGAACACATCCCCACGCATCACTCACTCATTCTCCACGGCACTTATCCTGTACAGGGTCACAGGAGGCCTGGAGCCTAGACCCAAGCACGAGTCGGGATACACCTTGGACGGGGTGCCAATCCATCACAGGGCACACAAATTTGGTCAATTTGGCAACACCAGTTAAACTAATCTGCATGTCTTTGGACTGTGTGTGGGACCGGAGTACCTGGAGGAAACGCACCAAACACGGGGAGAACATGAAAACACACACGGAACCAAAGGCACGACTCGAACCCCTTGACCCTTGAGGTGTGAGGCCACAATGCTAACCATTACACCACAGAGCAGCCTAACAGGTATTTCATTTTTAATGAGCTTTAAAATCTAGAAAACCTAACCAATATCAAAAAACATTGCCACAATTAAAAAACAAACAAAAAGGGTAACCATATTAAATGTAAAAAAAAAAAAAAAAAAATATATATATATATATATATATATATATATATATATATATATATATATATATATAATATGGATTTATTAATTAAAATAATTGTAATATTTTGTATATTGTAATAACATAATTTTTTATAAGTATAAAATAAAATTGTGGTGTCTTAGTGGTTAGCGCTTTGTTTTAGTGGTTAGCACGGTGGCTTAGTGGTTAGCACTGTCATCTTGCGTCTCTAGGGTCTCCGGTCTGTGTGCATGGAGTTTGCATGTTCACCCCGTGCTTACTGGGTTTCCTCCGCATACTCCAGTTTCCTCTGACCATCAAAAAACAAGCAGATTAGGCTAATTGGTGTTGCTAAATTACTCGTAGTGTGTGATTTGGTGTGTAAAGTGTGTGTGTGTGTGTGTGTGTGTGTGTGTATGCATGTTG
The DNA here is from genome assembly GCA_011419295.1 of Clarias macrocephalus. NCBI lineage: Eukaryota > Metazoa > Chordata > Actinopteri > Siluriformes > Clariidae > Clarias > Clarias macrocephalus. Next base: position 6,922 of record JAAGKR010004627.1, read on the forward strand.
CCCTGTGATCACTTGACACCCGAATCAAAGTTGTACCCTGACTTGTGCCCTGAGCTCCCTGGGACAGGTGCCATGCACAAGATAAACCATATCACAAAAGTATGAATTAATTCTATTATTTATATTAAGACATTAATTGATTAATTATTGCATGGAAATGTGGCCGAATTTATTGTAATCCCTGTTGTAATAAATGCACGACTCATCCTTTTCACACTATTGGGATGACGCACGAGCGGTTGCGACACGCACGAACAAGGTGTGGCGCGAGAGCGGAACTTCTCCCAGCGGCGGGAATCCGGCGCACGGCGCCTTTAAGAGACTCAGCGTGACATCACGCGATGTGCAGCTCGGATAGGAAGAAAAGGGCAGGAAGTGTGTGTCGTGTTCCAGGGTGAGTCTTAAACCGAGCAGCATGCACACTTCATGCACGTTTGTCAGCACAACACAGACATGCATGTCCAGAGAAATTCCTGTTAATACACTTACAAAATTGAATAATCTCATGGTAAGGACACACACACACATATAACACATTTTTTGTATTGAAATATTTGTAAAAAATTTAATTTGTTTATGCAAAAAACGTTTTTCTAATTTTCATGTAACCTAACTAGACCATACATATGGACTTTAATCCACTAAAATGTATATCATGGTTGTGAAGATGTTTACTCCTGTGTAATATTTTTTTGTACATTTAGATTAGATTAGGTTCAATTTTGTCATTGTGCAAAGTACATGTGCAGAGTCAATGAAATGCAGTTATCTAATCAGAAGTGCATAAGTGGCCTAAATAGCAAATGTGTTAAAATTACAGTATATACTGTATATACAAACATATATATATATATATATATATATATATATATATATATATATATATATATATATATATACACATTTCTATAAAAATATTAAATGTTACTGTTTTTTGAAGCACATCTTCCAATCTCTGAGCAGCTTACAGTCACAAGCCTTACAATGTTTTCAATTTAGCTTAGATTTGATTATTTGATTATATGAGCCTATATGTGCAAATGTAGTGTATTTTGCTGAACATGTTAATATCTGTCCTAAACCTAATAGGTGCCATTCAGAGAGGTGAGTTTAGAAAGCAGGTTTATTCAACTTCACCACCAGTGTCTAACACCTGGTCATGTTAAGCTTACAACCAATCACTGAGCAGCATTGTTCCCCACCCACTAATCACCACTGTTTCCTGGCAACTATCACTGATCGACCATTGTTCCCCAGTAACAAGTCACTGATTATCATTGGTCCCCAATCATTAATCACCTTTCTACCAATCACTGATCACTATTGTTCCCCAACAACCAATCACTGATCACCTCTGTTCACTAATCACCATTGTTCTCTGGCAACCAATCACAGGTCATCATTGTTCACCATCAACCAGTCACGGATCCCCTTTGTACCTTTCACTAATCACCATTGTTCCCCAAAAATCAGTCACGGTTCACCATTGTTTCCCAACATTGTTCCATTTATTTACAATTCTCATTTTCGACATATTCAAATTTAGAAGGAAAACCTTGTTAAGCAATAAAACCGAGGAAATGTTTTCTTTCCAACAATCACTTGTTCATTTTATCTGGGTTCTTCACAGACAGGCCTGTAAATACATAAATGTTTAATTCATAACAAACACCATGCTCGAAGATGACTTAAGAATAAAATGCATTTTTTTTTTGTTTTCCTTTTTTCTTTTTGCAAAATCTAAAAAAAAATGCATTACTTGGCAAAAGTTGATATTTTTCTTTTTTTTTTTTTTAATAGCCAGTTTGAAAGGTCGCGATGAAATAGTACGTTGAGCAAATGACTCAAATGTGACGTCATATACCGACCTGTACAGCTCGCAAGCTTCCTTTATTAGGTAAATTTCCCCGGAAAGGGATTGGAGACAGAAGAGTGTGTATGGAGGGAGCGATTTGAGACGCACCCCCTGTGTGTGTGTGTGTATATGTGCGTGTGTGTATGTACACTGATGATCACTTCCTCAGAAAGAGAGAGAGAGAGAGAGAGAGATAGTGTTGGCACATTGAGGTCCAGAGTAAAGGCTGATCATGACAGGGTTCTGATGCGCGGCCCGGATCCCCGGACACACGGCACCGCCCGGTTCAGCCTGCGGTAATCGCGGGAAGGAGGAGGAGGAGTGTGTGAGAAAGGATCCGGCAGCAGGAGCAGGAGCAGCAGGGGTGGAGGAGTTCAGGCGACCGGAGAGAAAGGCAGAGTGAGAGCGAGGAGGAGGAGGAGAGAGCGAGCGAGCGAGCGAGCGCGCGCGAGAGAGAGACCATGCGAGAATACAAAGTGGTCGTGCTCGGCTCGGGCGGCGTGGGCAAATCCGCCCTGACCGTGCAGTTCGTCACGGGCTCCTTCATCGAGAAGTACGACCCGACGATAGAGGACTTCTACCGCAAGGAGATCGAGGTGGACTCGTCGCCGTCGGTGCTCGAGATCCTGGACACGGCCGGCACCGAGCAGTTCGCCTCCATGCGCGACCTGTACATCAAGAACGGCCAGGGCTTCATCCTGGTCTACAGCCTGGTCAACCAGCAGAGCTTCCAGGACATCAAGCCCATGCGGGACCAGATCATCCGGGTCAAGCGCTACGAGCGCGTCCCCATGATCCTCGTAGGGAACAAGGTGGACCTCGAGGGCGAGCGGGAGGTGTCCTCGGGCGAGGGCAAAGCGCTGGCGGATGAGTGGAACTGCCCCTTCATGGAGACCTCGGCCAAAAATAAAGGCTCGGTGGACGAGCTGTTCGCGGAGATCGTGCGCCAGATGAACTACGCCGCGACGCCGAACGGGGACGAGCAGTGCTGCTCCTCCTGTGTCATCCTCTAAACAAACACCTTTAGGATCTTTTTCTGCTTGTTTTTTTTTTTGTTTGTTTGTTTTTAGTCTGTTTCCCCCCGTTTGCAGGTAAATAAACAACCTGAGACTCGCGGAACTTCAAGACTTCCTTTAAGAACGGGAAGTTCTCGCGCTGTCTTTCTCTAAAGAATCATTTCTGGTGTTAAATGTCATCAGTATTTCGTTTTTGTTTTGTTTTTAGAAAGTGTCCTATAATAATGTCTTGCACACGCGTAACACGAGGGGGGAACAGTGCATCAGTGTTTACAATGACAGAATACTTGAATGTTCTGGGATTGACACAAACCAACCCAGGGTCGTTTTTCTTTCTTTCTTTCTTTTTTTTTCTTTTTAAACATTGTCTCCCTGGTGCCTAGCTTTTTTTTTGTTGTTGTTGTTTGGTTTAGAACCCAAACAGATTCGCAAAACTTTTTTTTTTTTTATCCTCTGGCCTGCTTTTGCAGGATCACTTCCGGTTTTTTAGGAGCTGCTGCGGATTGACACTTATTGGTAACATAGTAGCATCTGGTAACCATGGAAACTAAGCGACGTCTTCGAGTCGGAAGTATTTTTTACCCCCTTCTTTCATTTGTCAAAAATGTGATGTCCGGAGTCTCGCGAGGAGGAGGATAATAATAATAATAATAATAATAATAATAATAATAATAATAATAATAATAATTGATTACTTTAATTGATACACGATTACGAACTTCACTTTGAAGTTACAAATGACGTCATGGAGGATTACATTTTGCGACGACTCGAAGGATCTGCAAAAAAAAAAACACACACACAAAACAACCGTGGGATTCTTTTCATGTTGAATTTTATTTAAAAACAAACAAACAAACAAAAAAGAGAATTCCGAAACCACATCAATCAAAGCGAGTTCTTTTTCTTTTGTTGTTGCTTGTTTGTTTGTTTTGTTTCCTTTAACTCAGCGTGCGCGAGGACCTTACTGTGGTGACGTAAGGACGTCGTGATGACGCATGCGTCGAGTGCCTTCCATTTTTAGTGCCAACCTGAGAGAAGGTCTGAGGAAGTACTTATTAAACTGTTACACTTTAACAAAAAAACAAACAAACAAAAAAGGGTGTTATAATGTGTTCATAACGCCTCCTGACAAAGGAATCACATTCTTTTTGGATCACAATTTGGCCTTTCATTGTTTTTTTTTTTTTTTCATTTAAAGCTGGTCTTTTATTATTATTATTATTATTATTATATATTTTTTCTTTTTTTTTTTTTTTTGGGCCAAAAAAAAAAAATAGGGTATAAAATATACAGGTACTGGAGCTCTCGTGGCTCTCTTGACTCACAACCGTAATCCACTATCTCTAGACCAGTGTTCTGTTTTAGTTTTTGTTGATTTTATTTTTTTAACAAACAAAAAAAAAATGTGATGTATGATGCATTTGAAATTCTAACCTGATTGTACGTTTAAAAATGCAGAGCGGCTTTTTAACAGCTACTCTGAATGTTTAAAAAGACTTTTAATACAAATTGCATTTTTAAAAAATATACCCAGTGTTTTTCGCTTTATCCTTCATCGTTGTACCTTATAGCCTTGTTCTGTCAAAAAGATAACCGACAATCGGTCAAATAATAGCAATAATATTAATAATAATACAGTAGAAATGATTTTTATTATAGTACGCATATGACTGTAATATGTCCTGATAGTGGCTGCTGTTTTCCTGTGGTTAGCGCTGGAGAGAACTGAAAGCTGCCTAAATTTGGTGCGAGCACATGGCACCCACAGAAGAAAACACAAATCTGTGTGACCTAAGAACGAGAAGTTTAATCGCGTACACCAGAACCGAAACGTCAAGGCGCGTATCCCTGAATCTCTCTCTGAATTACTCTTTCCTGGCGCGCACGTGCACCCCTTCGTCCTTTAGGTCCGATATCGAATCATGTCCCGGGACGATATGTGGTTCTTAAAGTGCACGTGACGCTCAGCTGATCGATCGAGATGATCTTGATATGTAATGGTGGTTATAATAATGCGGTTAGGGCTTGGATAGAAACGAAAGCTGCCTGAGTAATGCTGTTTGCCTCGGTGAGTTAGCTACTTTTAAAGAGGTGAGGTGCAATCGCGGCGTTAAGTAGCGTGCCCTGATTGACAGGTCTGCTCTCCTGGGGGTTTGGTTGGGGGGGGATCGAGCTTGTCTAATGCACTTAGATGCAATTGTAAACATGGAGAACCGTTGCGTAGCGTGTCGGTCTGGGAAACGCAGGAGGAGCGGGCGTGTCACGTGACCGCCGCATGCTCCCGGCGAAAGAGCAGGAGTCGCATTCCACAGCTGAGGGCGTGTAGCGTAGTGGAGATGAGACGTATCTCTACTACGCTCCGAGAACTGTTTTAACCTGAGTAGTCTTGTCACACTCTCGGAGGCGATATATGATATCTCGAATTCTGAATCATGTTTTGAATAGTTTGAAATCAGATCGTGTTAACGGCTTCGCTGTGATGGAAATCTACTAACGATGCGGTTGAAGGTGATTTCGGCTTGGAAAACGGTTTCTGAGAATCGAGCTCTCGGTATGAAAGGCGCAAAGTGATGCTTGGAGGAAGCAGGATTGGAGGAGATGAGAGTTGTTTTGTCGGTGCTTTATAGATGTGAACAGCTTCAATTCAACAATCTGATCTTTTAAATCCCAGTTTTTCATTTTCATTCCTCAGCTTGAGCAGCAGTTATGAGAGTAAAATCTCCCGTTATTTCTCGATATGATTCCTTGTTACACTAACGCACTTATCCGCCTGTTTCACTAGTGCAAGGTGGAAACTTTCCTCAGATACTTGATCAGACTCCCAGCTTCATGTCTGAAACGCCGGCCTCCCGGGAACTCCTTTAATTAGGAAATGGCTTGGAGTGAGGTCAGGACTGAACACTGTGATGTACAAGTGGTGTCTGTGAATGATTGTGTGTACAGTTCCCGCAGACAGAGGCGTCTCTTCCGCAAGCCTTGGCGGGAAAAGTCATTCCCAGATGTACGGTCCTCTTTGAAAAGTTTGCGCCATTCACATCTTTCACTGCTGCTAAGAGCCTCGTCACCGTCCTGTGCTTGAAGTCATCTGTAAATATCAGCGGCTTTTCCGCCTTCAGTCCCGGTTTGACTCGAACGCCCCCAGGTGTCACCTGTTTGAGGACAGGTTTCCTTTCGAGTCTGGTTTCTCTCAGGGTTTGTTCTTTATGTCGTCTCAGGGAGTTTGTCCTAGCCTTTGTCGACTCTATACGTTTGAAACGAATATCTGGGTTTCTGCACTGACGTGTCTCCTGAATCACTCCTGTACATGTCGCGTTCGCCCCCTGAGGGTTAGGAGCATGGAAGAGCCGGCGTGGCGGTGCCCAGGTGCCCGCGATTGAGGAAGTTCACGCTGGCTTTTTATATCACTGTACCCAGGACGTGAACGTTCTTCGGCTCTCGATGGAAAATAACTTGTGTGGTTTCTTTTTTCGTTTTTTCTTCCTGTGCAGATTTTCGCTTTGGCGTGTCTTCATGCTGCTATCGTGTCTAACACACCGAGTCGGTAATTTTGATTTCCTGTAGATATATCGTTTAAATTTCCACTTCACAGAGGAGGGTTTCCTGTCATGTTCCCTTTTTTAAAATGTTTTTTTTTAATCCTCTCTCTCTGGTGGTTTTACTTCCTCGTACCGCGCACAGCTTTATTTTCTTCTTCTTTTGAACTGCTCGTTCATAAACAGGAAGTGGCAGAATGCTGAGCTGTGGGTGACTGCGATGTCACAGGCCTGTTGGTGCCTGGGTCATGTGCCTCTCATGGCGGAGACATGACAGCCCGAGGCTCCGTTCTGTGTGTGTGTGTGTGTGTGTGTGAGAAAGAGAAAGATTCCCATTCCCATGTGATCCTGATTTGCATCGTATACCCAGTGACCAGTAATTCTGTTGTTCCTCATTTTGAGGGTCAAACTGATTTTCTTTGGAATCTAATCGTCAGCATGACGTCTGTACATCGCTAAGTTCCCATGTGTCCGGGCTTTGTCCGGATCGTGTGTCCTGCTCGTTCGTATCGATTTGCGTAGCCTTTCTGCTCGCTGCACTGCACTCTAACATCCACTCGAGTGTTCCGGCTTTTAGCCGTGCGCGCGGCAGCGCTATGTCTCTGTTCTGCCGAGATGCTAGCTGTGTCGGAGGAAGTGTTCTAACACAACCGGCGAGCGTGTGGGTGGTGACTGTGGGGGGTGTCTGTGTTTGTTTGTCTCCATTTTCCTGCTTGGGTTCGGTGTAATAGTTTGAAGCCCTACTTCTCCTCCCTAAGGTCAAACCACACGTTTCGAAATGACGCACCGCACCCCGGATCTACTCTGGGTTTTAGATGAAACCCGTTTATTGCGAGGCATAATATTGCGCTTTCGTTTTCCTTAAAGTCTAACCAAAGGTTGTCATTTTTGTCATGTTCTTCCAGGTGCGTTTGCATACCGTATGTGCATCATTTTAAGGAAAATAGATGAATATTCGAAGAGTGAAAATTTTATTGAGGAATCTCAAATCAATGAGAATGTTAAAGCCTAATACCAAGGCTAATATGAAGGAGGGTAAAAAAAAAAGGAAGAGGAAAATTAAAATCGAATTCTAATCCTGAGGTGTTTAAAGATTCCTGCTTCAGCTGCTGATTTTTAAGGATGTATTTCTAATCATCGTTTCTATCATTTTTGGTCTAGAATCAGTTACGCTTATGCCTGTATGAGTTGCACTTTTATTTTAGAAGAGACTATTATAGTTGTAAAAGAGCAAAGCCATCAGCTTTAGATAGTACTGTTGTACCGTTGCCCCTTTTGTACGCCCTGATCTGGGTTCCGTCTCCGAGTGGGCTACGGCGCAGCACACAGACGTCTGTCGGGACCGCAGCAGACGCGGCTCAGGCCTCGGGCTACGGCGTCGCTCTGCGCTGGGAATAACCCCTTTTAAAGATTCCTGTCATTTTTCTCATTGCTGCCGCTCCGCCGTCTGGGCTTGTCTCTGAACCGCGCTCCACATGTGAGGTTTCGTCCTGAGCGAAGGGGCCTGTCCAAACACAGCTGAGACGGACCCCGCCCTGGCACGAACAACACGGCCGACTCGACTCTCACGGCCGGATTCGGAGTCCGATTGTGAAACACAGCTCGTGCTTTGTTCTCGGATGATCGGTGCGGATAGCAAAATGAGGATCTGCGCTTCAGCCCAGTGTAGCGTTTCTTCCTCTCGAAAACGTCTACTTTTGTTCTCTCGCCAGTGTCGAAGTGGCTCGTTTGACGTGTTTTGAAATCGCAGCCTTCCCCGAGCCTTGAGCTACCTGCAGGTCTGACATCACATGTAGCTGGAAAGATCAGGAAGAAGCCAGGTTTATAGTTAAGGCGTGTAGAAGGTTGTACAGTGCTGGAGAAAAGGATTAAGCATCACATTATTATTTTGTATGTTTATCATGTCTGCATATTACATTCACGATTTCCAAACATAAGTTGAAAATTCATGAATAAATAACGTTGCAGAATTCATATTACATGATACATAACGCTCCGGAGTTTTGTGTGATATTAGAAAGGCACGAGTGTGGCAAAGTTTCCAGAAGAACTCTTGATAAGAATGATATTCTCCGGCACGCTCAGTAAAACCTAACAGCTGTTTACCTTAGAAACCTGCACACATCTGTATCGAACACTACTGATTATTTCCAAGCAAAAGAGTTTCCACACCAGATACTAACTGTGTTTATTTTATGTCTTGAATGTTTTCAAAGGCGTCTTTACTTATGGCATTTCGTTTTGAATGTTCCCAGTTCTTCTGGTAACTTTGTCACACTCTTTTCTATTTTGATGCGAAACCCCAAGAGCCTACATTAGTGGGTTTTTTTTTTTTTTTTTGCATCTGAAAACTGGTCTGTTATGTAACTTGTTGCTTTCTTTCCAGGCATGCAAATATTCTAATGTAATGTTATTTATTTATGAACTTTTTAAAATTAGGTTTGGGAACAGTGAATGGTTTTCTATATAATAGTGTGAACATGATAAACATATATAACATTTATACTGAAGGTAATATAGTGACTGGTGAAAAGACTTTAGCACAGAACTGTACTGTACATGTACAAACCAAGAATTGTTATTTAAGAAAAGAAAAAGGAAAAAAAAAACAACAACAACCACATTTTAGCCTGTAGTTCAGGTAGTGATTTCATGGACATGCTCGGATTGACCAACGTTTTACGCTAAAACTAAATAGTGGTATTCGTGAAAACAAACCAAGCATAATAATATTACATTTTATGATTTATTATATATGATATTTTAGCTTATGTAGGCTGCGGGGTGGGTTAGTGGTTAACACTGTCGCCCTGCACCTCCAGGTTCTGGGTTCGATTCCCGCCTCTAGTCTTGTGCATGTTATGTATGGTGGGTTTCCTCCAGGTTCTCCGGTTTCCTCCCACAGTCCAAAGACATGCAGATTAAGCTTATTGGCGTTCCCAAATTGCCCGTAGTGTGTGAATGTTGAGACGAGGTCCCGCCATGGTTGTAAAAATGGGAGTAAATACACTCTGGTCACCATTGGTCCCTTTGGCCCCTAGTTGGACTACAGAGGTTTCTAGGTGGATGAATGGATAGTTTAGCTAGTAGACACAGTTCACAATGCCGCAGACGTAACAGCAACAAACGTGTCTTTGATTCTGCTGTAATAATTTCTTTATTTCACGTCAAAAAGGATATGTCTTAATTTTTTTGTTTCCTTCAAAGTTTCGCTGCCTCACTAACGCCTTCTCTTGCTAGTTTTCGTTTTGTCTGTTGCTTTAGAGGTTATATTCGCTTTTGTGTTTGCCTACTTTTTTAAAAGTCTCAGACGCTCAAAACATTTTCACAGCTCTGAAATCACAAGTTGATGTTTATCGTTACGCCGCCTCAGCGTGCTATCGATGTTACGCCGCCTCAGCGTGCTATCGATGTTACGCCGCCTCAGCGTGCTATCGATGTTACGCCGCCTCAGCGTGCTATCGATGTTACGCCGCCTCAGCGTGCTATCGATGTTATGCAGTCACACAATGTTTACCTTCGTGTGTGGTAAAGACTTTTAGAGCAACATGCTAGCTAGCCAAACGGCTTCAGTCGGGAATCTGTTTTTCCAGTTGTCTAGTAGCGCATAAGTGTCAAATTTGTCCCAGTTATTGTGTAATTACGGCGTTTTTTCCTGTCAGAAATTTTTTTTTCCACATAAACAAAAAAGGTTCATCTGCTTTGTTTAAACAGAATAAACATTTTATCAAAGGGCTAAAATACTTGCCGTATAAATCCCCTTAGCTAGAAACTGCTTATAGTGTTATTTAATTTTTTCCTTTTATGTAAAATCCTGACAAATGGTACAAATTAGCAAGCGTCAACCTGCGCCTGGGAAGCCAGCCCAAAGTACAACGTGTGCTAATGAACCTTTTTTTTTTCTTTTTTTTCTTTTTATTTAATGAGTCTTTTAGCTGAAGAAAATGGTTTGTACTACAGGTGTGATGTTGTTACATAATTATCAGATTCTCTTGCAGCCGTTCTTTGTTTCAAATGAGCCAGGTGAAGTTCACACAGCAAGCTGTTCTGCTTTTGTTTGTTTGCTGAAGTTTGCGTGATTGAAGGCCTTCAGACACGCTCGTGTGAGAGCAGGGAAGAGAAGGAAATTAGAAATCAGATGTATCGGATTTGATGTGTGCAGTCGCTCGGCAAGAGCCCTAGTCGCCGGTAACCCTGGTCTGGTAAACAGGAATTAAACGGCGTGGAGCGGCGCGTCGATTGCTTGGCTTTCGGTGCAGTGGGTGGTGCCGGTGGTGTCACTCGTGCTGCTGGGGTTCCTTTCCCTCTGCCAGGTTTATGCGCAGAAAGCCACAATTTCCTACCTTCCTCTACTTCCATCTGTCAGTCTCGTCTGTCTCCTGCGCCGTA
>JAAGKR010004627.1:18993-43993 GCA_011419295.1 Clarias macrocephalus
CCAGGTGAAGTTCACACAGCAAGCTGTTCTGCTTTTGTTTGTTTGCTGAAGTTTGCGTGATTGAAGGCCTTCAGACACGCTCGTGTGAGAGCAGGGAATAGAAGGAAATTAGAAATCAGATGTATCGGATTTGATGTGTGCAGGCGCTCGGCAAGAGCCCTAGTCGCCGGTAACCCTGGTCTGGTAAACAGGAATTAAACGGCGTGGAGCGGCGCGTCGATTGCTTGGCTTTCGGTGCAGTGGGTGGTGCCGGTGGTGTCACTCGTGCTGCCGGGGTTCCTTTCCCTCTGCCAGGTTTATGCGCAGAAAGCCACAATTTCCTACCTTCCTCTACTTCCATCTGTCAGTCTCGTCTGTCTCCTGCGCCGTAGAAGCTGTAAATCGTCAGGCTAAGAGAAGCCTTTTGTACCATTTAGCCGCAGTTTCCGGACGCGATTTCCCTCTCAGTCAGCCACGGCGTGTCCCTTGTGCGCGGAAATTTGCATGAATGTAGGTTAAAGCATCACACTTGTACTGTACTTGTACATCCCTCGGCTTGGTGAGGCCCCTACGCGAGGTCGCGTCAGCATGACAGAAGTGACTCAGAACTGAACCATGTTACGTTGTTTATCGTGTGCTTTAAACAATTATGAAGTGTTCGATAGAGATTTAAGATCTAGAGTTAAATCGTTGACCTTTAAGAATGGAAGCTGCTCGCGTTCTGTCGAGGTATTTGTTCTTGGAACACTTCTAACGTACCATCTCGAGTTTAGCTCTGAACTTTTTGTCCTTTTTATATAAACAACATAAATAATATTTGTTCAATCTCAGTAAACCCGACTGTTTACATGGATGCTGATCTGATAAGATGTGTTTACATATTCCAGGCATTTAATCAGAATTCTAACATTTTTTCTTTCCCTGCTGGCTGTGAAGCGTTTAATCTGCTTTGAAATGAAGTTTGAGGTTAGGTCAGGTTCCTCCTCCTTTATAATACATCCCACCTTCTGCATTAGCATTGGTTACACAAATTCAGTCTCACCTGTGATTGAAAAAGTATTCGCCCCCCTTCCTGATTTATTGATTTACTTTTGGTTATTTTTCGCACTTAAATGATCGAAGATCAAATAAATCATAATCATAATAAAGTTTTAAAACACATTTTAATATTATACAAAGATAACCAGAGTAAATACAAAATGCTGATTTTAAATGGAAAAAAAAAAAAAACTTTCCAAACCTGCCTGATTTTATGTGAAAAAGTAATTGCCCCTTGCTAAATCATTAATGAACTATGATTAATCACATGTTTTTTTTTTGGAAAGCTGAGTCAAATTTCTCTTGCCATACCCAGCCCTGTTGAATCGGGAAATTACTTTTACACAACACTTTACATTAATATATATGAAATGTGAGCCAATCTGGGCTTTTTCCTTCAGTCAGAGACCCAGTGAAGGAAAGTAAAGACAGGTGGGGCAAACATTCTCAGGAAGAATATATTTATTCTAACACGAGAGAAACAATCAGATGAAATGTTTACACGGCTAATATTTACCTATTGAACAAATTTATCAAAGGTTTACACCTCCCCGCTCATTCTGATCCTGAAAAATTCATTCCCAGTTGAACCGGGTCGGGACAGACTGTTCATACGAAGTGTAATGATATTATTATTATTATTATTATTATTATTATTATTATTAACGATAAGTTATTAGTGTTATTATGGTGCCATAGAGTGGTAGAAACCTCAGCAGTGAATGAATCTAAGAGGTGAGTGTGTGATGACGTGCTTGTGGCGTTGGTACGTCCAAAACTAAGCAGGTGTAAGTGTCCTTAACTTGTTAACAACATCAATGCAAATCTCAGACACCCGAATGCGCCTCTGCTGATTCATTACCATTAAAGGGAAAATAATATGATGGTGCAAGTTAATAAATTTGATTGCAAGAGGGATAAAATATTTTATTTGTGTGTGTGTGTGTGTGTGTGTGTGTGTGTGTGTGTGTGTGTGTGTGTGTGTGTGTGTGTGTGTGTGTGTGTGCGCCTGTTGCTATACAGTATGTGTGTACAGTATCTGGGTCGCACTCATGTCCTGTTTCACCACTCTGAAGCACATCCAGCTCGTCCTTCCATAAGTTCTCAGAAACGAGGTTAAGGCTCGTACAGCGTGACCTGCTTGGGCGAGGTGTGCGCTCAGATAAAATTCCAAGCACGACATGAGTCACGACGGCGAAGGTTTACTGTACTAAATGTTGTGCTGAACGTACAGTATTATATCATCCTGTATGACTGATCGTATGAAGAAAGCAAACTCCCATCTTGATAAGAAGTAAAGAAGTATGTAAATAAGGGAACGCTTCTTTTTAGGAACAGCGAGATTCCCTGAATGCCTTGCAGTAGGCGTGGCTGCTCATGGTGATCACATGACCCCTGGTGAAGGCACAGATTACAACCAGCATGTCTGAGCATGCCTTCTTTCTCAGAGTCGCAAACACACACCACTGCTTTCATTCTGCAAATGTTTTATTTTTTATTTTTTTTTGTTTATAGTAATTTCGTTTGCTGCCTATAAAGCCGGGCTCTTAACATGCCGGAGGAGCTGTGAGAAACTCGCTCGTCCCTGCGTGAGATCGCTTATGAAGGCTTTGTTTTAGAAACCTGCAGAGTGGAAACTTTGCAACATGTTCGATCAGGTTTCTGACTCCTGATTGTGGCGGTGAAACTGACACTGTCCCTTTTATACAGCGCTTCTTTCAGGATATTAAATAGCGGAGATGCTATCTTGTTGAGTCTTTAAAGATTTAAAAGAAATGATTCAGCAAAAAAGAAAAAAAAAAAAGTACACAGTACTCGGCCTCTTAATTTTTTTTTTCCGAGTATAGTCAAGAGGGCGGGACACGGTGCCCTTGTACCTCCGGTGTCCGGGTTTGATTCTTGCCATGGGGTCTGTGTGTGTCGGGTCCGTGTGTTCTTCCCGTGCTTGCTGGGTTTCCTTCCTATGCTCTCGTTTCCTCCAACAGTCAAAAAACACACAGATTATGCTCACTGGTATTCCCAAAGTTCCATGTAGTACCCTGAAATAGATTGGCACCCTATTCAGGGTGTATCCCGCCTCGTGCCCAAAGTCTCTTGGTATAGGCTCGCCAGGCCCCAGGTACCCTGTACACAGTGTTAGGTGTAAGTACTTGGATTTCTTTTTTGATGTAATCTAACGCGTAAGGTCCGCCATTCAAGTACTCAGTCACTTGTAATCCCTTATTCAGACAATTTATGTAATCCGTGACCCAGAGGCAGTCATTCCCAATGCATTAGTGTGTGTGTGTGTGTGTGTGTGTGTGTGTGTGTGTGTGTGTGTGTGTGTGTGTGTGTGTGTGTGAGAGAAAGCCGTCCTACAAGCGGAAAGATGGAAACCTAATCACAGCGCAAAAACTCGCGATGACGGTCATGATCAATACGGCCACCGCGCGAAACCACGTAGATGAAATAGGGGTTTTAGTAGTTAACAGATTATGGGCCAAACTTGGCAAAATGATGATGGTAGAATAATTATAAAGGTCTTGACTAAAACAACATGCATGCGGAAGCACAAAGGAGTTTTCATTTTCTGCAATGGAAAAGTACTTGAACTAGTTACTGTTATCAGAAAGTAACGCTGTAATGTAACGGATTACTTCTGGACGGTATAGAAGATGAATGAATAAATGAATATGGTCAAGACATTTCTGAGAAAAGTAGAAGCTTATAGGTTTAAGTCAGTTGATTAATTTCTGTTCAAATGATTTTTTCCTACATTATTGATTTTTAATGAATTTTAAGTCCTAATGATTATGTCCTTCCCTTTGCATTTATTAGTGGCACTCAAGTGAACCCGGGTACAGAACAATATTACTAATGTAAGAATGGTACGGACCATCATTGTCTAGTCTAGTGTGAAAGCACCGTTATTGTCATAATAAAAACTGAGCGTGTTATGGTGGCAGCCATTTTGGCCAGCCATAATCCCTTTTCCTTTAAAGCAGATTTTCTTCTAAGCTCCGCCTCTTAAAGTATGAACCAGCAGAAACGTGGAGGCCATATGTAAGAATAAACAAAACCACTTGGTTGTCCTGATATTGATTAGATACCTGGACACTTCTTGTACACTAAGTCTAAGTCAGTTCGGTTAACTAGTCAACTGATTAAATGCTACTTCATGGGTTTCCTTCTGATATAATTATATCTATATCATAAGGTATCGCTAATCAAAGGTTAAAATCGTAAATTTTTCTTTCTTTTTTTTTTGTTATTCAGTACTGACACTGGGACGATTTCAGTTCTATTTCTTTGGCTTGGTGTTGTGACCGCGTGAACTTGGCTAGACAGCCGTCCTTAAAGCGGAAACCGTCGGCTGAGGTGCTTGGTTGTGAGAGTGTGGTGTGGTGTGGTGTGTGTGTGTGTGTGTGTGTGTGTGTGTGTGTGTGTGTGTGAGAACTGGCGTGTTTGCCAGCTTGTGGTTTTGATATGTCCTCTATGTACGTGTCGAGCGTTTCCAGTTCTGACCCGAGCTGTGACCTCGACGCCTTCTTGTTTTTGTGCTTTTCCTGTCACGAGGCTGATGATCAGGAAGGCTAAAGCATGACGCTGCAGCTATGCATGGAGTAGACGTATGCATGGAGAGTCTCTGGCAATCTATAAACGATGACTTAAGACATATCTGTTTCTTCAGTCCTCGGGGTTAAAATAAATAAATAAATAAATAAATAAATAAAACCTTCCTACCAGTGTGTGACTGCTGGAACTCTGTAACGACTCATTGTAAGGATCTACAGTATCCAGTGAAACATAAACACTTTTGTCTTTTGTCTTACGTCACTCTGGATAAGAGCATCTGACAAATGCCTAAAAGTAAATGTAATAGTATTCATGTGGCAGTAGAGACCAAACTGCAGTCAAGCGAGACGCAGGGTTTCAGGAAATGAATCAATGATGGCAAAGGGGAGACGCGGCAGACGTGAAGCCGAGTTTCATGTCCTACTCAGCGTTGTCTATTTCTGACGACAAGCGCATTCTGACATGTTTTGTTCATCTTAGATCACAGCAGTTTACCATGACTGACCATTTATTTACTCAAATACCATGCATTTCTTCCTTTCTTTCTTTCTTTCTTTCTTGTTTTCTTACTTTTTTCTTAATTCTTTCTTTCCTTTTATCTGTCTTTTGTTTTCTGTTTTTTTGCTTTTTGATCTTTCTGTATTTTTTCTTTCTTTCTTTTACGTTTTTCTCTTATTTATTTCTTTTCTTTTATCTGTTTTTTTGTTTTCTGTTTTTCCCTTTTATCTTTCTTTCTTTCTTTCTTTCTTTCTTTCTTTCTTTTCACTTTACATTGCTTTTTATAGCAATACATAGTTTATAGAAGATAAGAGAGTTTGTAGTCTTGAATTTCTTTTTTTATTTTGTTTTCTATCTCTTTCTTTCTGTCTATTTTTTGTTTTCTTTCTTTCTTTCTTTCTTTCTTTCTTTCTTTCTTTCTTTCTTTCTTTCTTTCTTTCTTTCTCCTGCCTTTTGTAATAAGAAAAGAATTTGTATTCTTCAGGTTCTTTCTTTTTTCTTTCTATTTCTAACCTATTCTCCTTATTCTTTCATTCTTTCTGCTGCTTTTTTTAATAACAAAAATAGTTTTTATCAAGTGTACAGTTTCTTTCTTTCTTTCTTTCTGCTGCTTTTTATAGCAATAAATAGTTTATAGTCTCCAGGTAAGGCTTTATTTCTCTTACCTTTTATTAGAAGAAAAGAGAGTTTGTAGTCTCGAATTTCTTTCTTTTGTTTTTTGATCTCTTTCTTTCTTTCTTTCTTTATTTCTTTCTTTCTTTCTCCTGCCTTTTGTAATAAGAAAAGAATTTGTAGTCTTCAGTTTCTTTCTTTTTTCTTTCTCCTTCTTTCTAACCTCCTTTCCGTATTCTTTCATTCTTTCTGCTGCTTTTTTTTATAACAAGAAGAGTTTATATGAAGTGTCCAGTTTCTTTCTTTCCTTCTTTCTGTCTGTTGCTTTTATATCAAAAAAGAATTTATAATATTTAGTATAAACTTTCTTTCCTTTTTTCATCGCTTGTTCCTGTTCTCACTCACATCATCATGGCTACACGCAGTCATTTCCTCACCCGTTCCTTTTGTTCGTAGTTATTAAGACGAAATAAAGACGTTCTAGAGACAAAAAGGTGAACGTGTAAATCTCTCCGGAAGTTTTTCCTTTTGGTGGAAAAATTACAGCTGCGTTCCTGAAACTGGAGACTCCTTCCACACACCTGCCACACCTCCTGATGGAAGACGTCGCATTACACATACGTATACACATTACTGTATATCGGGGAACTAATCGCCACCTTCTGGCCAATCAGAGTGGAGGATTCATCTGTGCTATGGTGTAGTAAACGAGTAAGTGTTATGCAATTAAAACATGGTTATAGATTGAGTTCAACTTCTGCACTTTGATTGCAGAGAGGGAAGTTCCTGTTTTTCCTCAGTGCAAAGAAATGTGTAAAAATGGTTTATCTGTGGTTTTCACACACGCACACACACGCGCACACACGCGCACACACACACACACACACACACACACACATGCACACACACACTAGAGATTCTAGAGGTGTGTGTGTGTGTGTGTGTGTGTGTGTGTGTGTGTGTGTGTGCTTGCTTGCTGCATGACCCTCCCAGTTCCTCCTCACGCCACTCAGCAGTGAAGTGGGACAGAGCTCAGAGACGGCCCTGCGAGAGATGAAACTTCGGCCTTGTGTAACTCCTCTTGTGTAACTCGTGAATGTTTTGTGGAGAAATCCTCTCGAGCTGCTCTTCCCCACTCGCTCGGTTGCGTAAACGCGCTTTTGCGCCCTAACAGGCTCGTGCTCTTGGCTAACACCGAGGCAGATGTGAGTCAGCTTGTTTGGACACGCGGTGGTCATCAGGCGTTTCCTGTCCCTCCAGACAGATGGACAGGAAGTCCACGTCCTTCGCACGCTGACTCCTGCTTGTGAATGGTTGAGGAGCGAGAATGATGTGGGACAAGCACAAACTTTAGCTGCCTCTTAATCAGCTCCACGTGTGTGTGTGTGTGTGTGTGTGTGTGTGTGTTCAAGACTCCACCTTGGGCAGACACTGGGCTGACGTGATGCTGAGCTCAAGGTTTCTCCAGCTCTCGTGATGAAGGTTTATTGGTGTAGAAGTAAGCCTGAGAACAATGCAGGCCAAACCACAGACAGGAACCATCACCACTTTTCTTCCAAACTGAACCAGGTGCTTGTTCATGTATGGTGCCAGTTCAGAGCCGGTTCAATACCCAACCTCTTAAGAACCGACCTTCTTTTACCATAAATGGAGAGTTACATCGTTACGTCACTGTATGCGTCCGTGTACGTCTCTGCATTCCCAGCAATGCTAGCATCAAGCACTACAACAATAGCGAAATTCAACCTGACCTTCTCAGTCTACTTTGGGATCAAACCATCATTACTAGAAAGCCACACTGGATTTACAACACATAACTACACGACTCGGGTTTAAAGACGGCGGTCACAAACTTTTAGTTGTGTGCGATAATCCCACCCCCAGCCACTGATGTACTGTAAGTGGTTCTTTGTTCCAGCCCAGCAAAATGTTGGTGCTGCCAACCAGTTTTTCTGTCCAAGGCCCGGTGCTTTGGAACTACTGTAGCTATTGGACCACCATGGTGGAAAAGGAGAAATACAGGAATCTTCACCAGAGAGAGGAGCCTTCACCATGAACAGGAACCTTGGTCACGCACAGAAACATTCACCAGAGAGAGGAACCATCACCACACCACAACATACAGGAGTCTTCTCGATGGACATTAACCTTCATCACATCATCACAGGGAGGTGGCTTCACCATGGACAGGAAGCATTAGCACAGAGAGGAACCTTCACCAGGGCTCCTGCTTTATCCCTTTACTCAATCCTCCAGCTACCTGGAGTGTTACAAGTGCTTCTCTTTTCTTTCTTTGATCTTTTCCAACCCTTTTCTTTCAGGTCTTCTTTCTTGGTGCTATTTTAAGTGCCGTTTCTTCCTTCCTTCCTGTTGAACGTGACCAGCCTGCTTGCTGCTCTTAGAGACATTGCGGTGGCAGCTGATGAAGTGCTGGAGTTCAGGACCATGAAGCTGAAGTTATAAGAGAAACCGACATTTTCTTTTCACTGATTTATATTTTTCCTCGTTCCTCTAGCGCTCGGGCGCCGTTCGCGTGGGTTCTGAGTGTGAGAGCGCACAGGAATTGTGGGATTGGGAAAGAAACAAAAAAAAAATCTCTCTAACGTGCTAACTTCGGTTCATCTCATTTCACACTTATAAGCTCGGCGTTAACGAACTTCCTGCTTGTTCTCAGTGCATCATGGGAATCTCCCCGTCACTGACTAGCATGTGGGCTTGTTAGCCTCTGTTTCACCATGTTGTCGTGGAGTGGAACGCCTCTAACTAGGGATGAACACGATGAATATTTGGGACACAGCCCGTGTGACCCGGCGTCCTCTTTCTCCAGGACGTGTCCTGTTTTTCCTGCTTTGAGCTCAATTCGTGCGTCTTTACTTTTATTCCTCAGACGTGGATCGCGCGGAAACGAACGGATCTGGATCGTGAAAAACGGGGCGTCGTGCTCACGGTTCGAGTTGCGTCTGAACCTCACGCGGGCCTTTTTTAAAGAGCCGCTGTGTCACCACAGCGTCATGTGCCCTAGGCTGCAGTCTGCTGTTTCACACCGCTGAAAGTTCAGCAACATCCTTTCAAGCAGTGTGTGTGTGTGTGTGTGTGTGAGGGAGAAACAGACTAAAGCAGCCACACCTTGTGGTGAGCCACTCCTCAGTAGACCACAGAGTCTCTCTCTCTCTCTCTCTCTCTCTCACACACACACACACACACACACACACACACACACACACACACACACACACACACACACACACACACAGAGTTCATTCCCCCACTGAGCTCCAAGATCGCAGCTTCCACCACAGTACCACTTCCTCTGAATGCAGCGCAGCTCAGGTTCCTGCAGACGCTGTGTGCCAGAGGTCTGTGTGCGTGTGTGTGGGGTGTGTGTGTGTGTGTGTGTGTGTGTGTGTGTGTGTGGGGGGGGGGGGTATGCAAACTCATTACTGTGCGTCTTCTTGTGTTCCTTATAAAGGTTGTGTGATCGCAGCCCGTGTGCTCACCTTCACACTCCCAAACGGTTATTATTACACCTAGTGGTCAGAAACAGGAAGTGCACCAACACTAATGGAGCTCCGCTGGGGCAAGATGTGTGCTGCCACACACACACACACACACATTCGTATACCCACAGTTGTGTGTGTGTGTATGTGTATATATAAAAGCACAGTCTATACTGTATATAGACACACGTACATGCACAGTCATGCAAACAGTCTCTATGTATACACACAGTCATGCACCCACACATCCTCACAGTAATACACAGACTCATGTGCGCACTCACACACCGTCACACACACACACATAGGCACATATAGTATATGCACAGTCATACATACAGTACACACACACACACACACACACTGTAGTTCACAGTAGTCAAGATTAAGAATTTCTATCCATCACATTTTTCCATCAAGAAAAATTATATCTTCATCATTATCTTATCATTTATTCTTTCTTTCTAACACATGAGGAAAGACTATAACCCTGTTTGTTTGTTTGTTTGTTTGTTTGTTTGTTTGTTTGTTTGTTTGTTTGTTTGTGTATGCTGTTTCTATTATTCTCAGTTTTAAATCTTTCATTCTTTCCCCTGTCTATCTCTCTCTCTTTCTTTCCACACACACACACACACACACACACACACACACACACACACACACACACACACACACACACACCTGTTAACTCCTCAGGAAAGACTGCATGTGTGCACTCCACAGCTGGTGTGTGTGTGTGTGTGTGTGTGTGTGTGTGTGTGTGTGTGTGATTATTTATTAATATAACACTCATAGATTGTGTATTAATAATGAATACATGTGTGAGTTGTGTATTGTGCGGATTGTGTGTTGCTGTTTTGCCTGAGAGCCTGAATGAAACAGCTAGAGTCTACACACACACACACACACACACACACACACACACACACACACACACACACACACACACACACACACACACACACACACACACACACACACGGTGTCCCAGCAGGAAAGTGTGACATCACTATTCTCTTTTCTTTTGTGGCCAGGAAGCGGCCGAGCGTCTGCCATGAACCGGGCGTCTCTGTGTGTCTGTGTTTGTGTTTATAAATGTAAATTGTGTGTGTGTGTGTGTGTGTGTGTGAGTGTGAGGAGTGATGTGGCCCAGTTTCCTGTTGCTGCAGCAGGAGGAAATGCATGAGTTGCTCAGGTGCAAGCACTCCTGTGTGTGTGTGTGTGTGTGTGTGTGTGTGTGTGTGTGTGTGTGTGTGTGTGTGTGTGTACGCGAGAGCAACATGCCTGCGATCCCAGCATTGCACAGGAAGGAAGGGTGGCTCCGTCTGAGACTTCCTGTCTTTGCGTGATGACTGACTCTGCCACTCTTTCTCTCATTGCTGTTATTTATTCATTCTTCTCTTCACTCTTCTTCACTTTCTTCTTTCTCAAACTCCTTCATTCCATCACGTCGACTTCTTTCTTTCTTCTTCTCCTCCTCATCCTCCCTCTCTCTCCCTTCTTTCTCTTTATCTCACTCTCCCTTTCCTTCGCTTCATGCCCTTATCTTTCTCTTGTCCTGTTTTTCTTTTTCAGTCTTTTTTTCTCTTTTTTTTCATCTACATTCCTCCTCTCACCCTGACCCGTTTCCCTTTTTTTCTCTTGCCTGCTTTTTGTTACATTTTCTTTCCTCCTCACCATTTTTGCTTGTTTCACCTTTCTTCCTTCGTTCTTTTCCGTTCTCTCTCTCTCTCTTCTCTCCTTCCTTTTGATCTTGACTCTCTTTCCCTCACTGTCTTATTTACTGTTCCATCCACTACTAGCACTTTATTAACTTTTCATCTCTCTCTCTCTCTCACACACACACACACACACACACACACACACACACACACACACACACACACACACACACACACACTGTTTGGCTAAACAAAAACCCACATGCCCTGTAGTCTGGAGAAAATGTATGCACATGTCCTTGTTACCATGACAACAGGAAGCTTGTATTTACCAACAGTCCATTAATGCATCAGTGAGTCAGTTATTATACAAAACCTATTTATTATTATTATTATTATTATTATTATTATTATTATTATTATTATTATTATTTTGAGTTATATTACTGTATAAAGTGTCTTTTATATCCTTATCAGAATCACACAGTCATCATGAACATGTTGCCACTCTGGTTTCCTCACACAGTCCAAATACATCCAGAGTAGGCTAATTGGCGTTCCCCAAATTGCCCGTAGTGTGTGAATGGGTGTGTATGTGATGGTACCCTGTGGCGGATTGTCTCCCTGTACAAGGTGAGGATTGTACCCTGCCTCATGCCCTGGGATACGCTCCAGGTCCCCTGTGACCCTGTATACAGAATGATGTGGTATAGACGGTGAGTTAGTGAGAATAGAATAGAATAGAATAGAATAGAATAGAATAGAAGGATTCTGCTACAAAAAATGTAATAAAATAACAAAAAAAAATTGCACTAGATAATACAATGAACCTTAAGATATAATTTTCAATAATTAAAAACAAAATACGACTTTAGGCTGGAATATGCAAATTTTCTAATTGATTAAAGTTACAGAATAAAATAGAATTAAAACTGAAATATCTGAAAAATACATAGAAATTAGGAATTACGGAATGTGTAAACTGGGAGGTTTAAAATACAGAAGGGTAAAAATATGACAGCAGCTTTACGATTAGAAATTTTTATTTCTTATTCATTCTTATTGTTCTCAACAAATTCTTAAAAAAACAATTAATTTAAATTTGTTATCTTCTTTTTTATTACTGTTATTAATAATAATAATAATAATAATAATTATAATGGGTTTTGTGTTAACGGCCCCTCTGTGAAACACTCTGATGTCATCAGTGACATCACCACCATCATTTTTGTTTTCTTTACTAGAAGTTGAAACAACTGCTCTGAGTACCCCTACAGTACCAGTCAAAACTTTGGACACGCCTTCTAATTCAGTGTTCTTTTTTTTTGTTGTTGTTTTTGTCTATAACAATACTAGAGATTGCAAAACTATGAAATAACACACAAGTCATTATGTAATTGAGTTACAACTGCAGAAGTCAGTAGTTATTTTAAGACATGAAGGTCACTTGCAAGAACAGTACTGTGTCAAGTGCGTTTGCAAAACCCATCAAGCACATGATGAAACTGGCTCTCATGAAGACCAAACCTACCTCTGCTGCAGAGAATTTTATTTTTTTTATTTTTTTATATTTTAGAAACGTCTATTGTTCATGTGTACATTATCTCACTCACTCATCTTCTACACTGTATTCATGGTTGTGTTTGTGCATTATTATTATTATTATTATTATTATGATTATTATTATTATTATTGGACGTGCCTTAAATAATTCAGCTTGATATAATCTAGGCAGAAAGGACTCATTTCCCGTGAGCGTGTGTGACTGTGTGTGATAAGGACACCAGGATTCGGAGGAAGGGGTCGGGGGATTGGGGGCGGAGTTTGACTGGCCTGGCAGATATCCTGTGATGCATCTTGGGTAATTTGATTAACGAAAAATCTACCTCGGAGGATCATGTATCAGGAAAGTTGTTGCTTTTTTAATTTTATTTTTTTAAAATTATTATTATTTATTTATTTATTTATTTATTTATTTACTCCTGAATTGAACACGCCCTGACCAGGATGAGTTTCATAAACAAGTCGATGTCACTGTTCTCACGCTGGCTGCACATTTTTCACAACTTCCTGAACTATTGGCTCACACACACACACACACACACACACACACACACACACACACACACACACACACACACTATTTCACAGTGCATGCGAAGGCAAAGTGGTGGTATGAACTTGTTTCACAGATAATTCCACATTTAACTGTGACTATAAATGGATAAAACATATGAAGTGTTGAACAAAACGCAAAGACTAATAGAATTAACGAGTTTCCAATCAGCTTGTGCAGCTCCTCCGCCATATGGGCTTTCAGACGGGGTAGAGTGACCTCTGACCCATCCCGTAGGCGGACACGGGTAGATGTTCGGGTGTCGGTGTGTCATGTTTCTTCCAGCTCATGGAGATCCTTCGGCGAGTTGGATTCCTCACGGCTGAATTTAGAACAGCGCGCGTGAATAAGGTGTTGTTTTATGTCTCGGTGTGATTATTCAGCGAGACCGTGTGTCCGTGAGAACTCGTGTACAGGATGGAGATGTCGTGCGTCTGCGTGTGTGTGGAGGTGTTGTATGCAGATTACATGGACGACAAATTTCTTTACAAATCTACATGCAATTTTTTTTTTTTTTGGTCAAAAGATTTAGTATCCAAATGCGCGTAAATATTTATAAGCCTGCAGATTTTACACTGTAAACATTAGCACGACAGCATCGCTACTGTATGCATTTAGATCTAATTTAAAATTGCAACATGAGGTGATGGATGCGTTGCTTCGCCGTCTGTTAAAAGTATTTAATCAAGTAAAAAAAAGTGGTGATGATTTACTTTCAATGATTTTGAACTGGCCAGTTTCAGGGCTCGGTTTGTTTTGAGATGCGTCTCATCTCACCACTGTTGTGCTTATTGAATTACCTTAGGCTTCCTGTCAGATAAAATCCAGCTGGTTTCTGGACATTTTCATCACTAAGACCTGTTCGACCTGTCCCCCTGTCCCACCTGTTAGACCCCTCCCCCCCCCCCTTTCAGCAGATGTTTGTTTTTCTTACATGCCTACTCTAAATACTCTAAACGCAAAACCCATTATTTCACAAATCTACAATCCAATAAACACTACATGGACAAAATAAACACTACATGGACAAAAATATTGACATTGTATCTAAATACATATACTTCAGTATGGACTTGGTTCCTCTTTTGCTGCTGTAACAGTTTCCACTCTTCTTGGAAGGCTGTCTACAAGATTCTGAAGTGTTTCTGTAAGAATTCATGTCCATCCATTCTGAAGAGCATTTATGAGGGCAGGAGCTGATGTTGGACGAAAAGCACTGGCTCGCAATCTCCATTCCAGTTCATCCCAAAGGCGCTCGATGGCGTTGAGGTCAGGGCTCTGTGTTAGGGCCGGTCGAGTTCTTTCACACTCAACCATGTCTTTATAGTTCTTGCTTTATGCACTGGGGCACAGTCTTGTTGGAATAGAAAAGCGTCTTTACCAAACTGTTGGAAGCATAGCATTGTCCAAGATGTCTTAGTATGCTGAAGCATTAAGATTGTCCTTCACTGGGGATAAGTGGCCTGATTGAAGCACCTGAATTTAAGAATACATAAGTTTGGCCAAATACTTTTGTCGGTATAGTGTAGATTGTGCTGCTACCGTACAGTCCTGACTGGTACAACCAGTTCTCCAAGCAGAAGGTCGGTCTAGGTAGTTTCCCAGATTGTGAAAAACAACCACTTTACGACAAGAACAGATTTCCTGACCTCACAAAGTCTGCCATGTAATGGACTGCTAATTGCATGGCTGATGATGATGATGATGAATCTAGTCTGGTACCAACAACCATACGCCGCTCAAATATTATGAACTAAAGCTTTTCATCCACACATACATAATTTTCTGCTTTTTTCACTTGCCTTGCAGCAGCAACTCTACTTTTTTTTTCTCATTTTTCCTTGTTTCTTAACCCAATTTTCTTTTCCTTTATACCTTTAAAGTCATTTGCTTTTAAATATCAATACTTTTTTTTTTTAAAAGTCATTCATAGAGAAAAGTCATAGTTCATTAGAAATTGCAATGCATTGCATTGCTTAACTGACTGTATAATAATTTATATATTAAAGGCTTAAGCAGGCAGCATGGTGGTGTAATTGTCAGCACCATTGGGGTTCAATTCCCACCTCATGACTGTATGCGTGGAGGTTACTGCATGTGTTCTGCATGTGCTTGGACTGTGGGAGGAAACCGGAGAACCTAGAGGAAACCCACCAAGCACGGGGAGAACTTGCAACCTCCAGGCGGGAATCGAACTTGGACCCTGGAGGTGCAAGTTAACCTCCGAGCCACCATTCACTGTATAATATAGTAAATATATGATATTTACCTGTATTACTGTACAGTAGGAGACAAAATAACATATGGAAGAAATAAAACACCTCAGGAGGTTGTGCGACTATAGGAAAATGATCAACACCTGAGGGATGATTCTCCTGAAGTGTTCCGTCCCTCTTACTCGACAGTACAAGTGGATATACACAGAAACACACTCCTGAGGAGTTACAGCTTTACGTCCGACTGTTACAAAGCAGTCACACTGGAGAAACCGCCCAAAACCACTAAACAAATGAATAAATTAACCTCTTGCATAACGTATCACTGTACAAACAGTTATATGGGTTTATTATAGACTTTCTCATTCCAGCCCATGTAATCTGTTACTATAGAAACTACAGTATGATGTGTTAGAACAAGCACATTTATATAAACCTGTGGTTTGCAGGTAGTCTACGAGTGTGTGTGTGTGTGTGTGTGTGTGTGTGTGTGTGTGTGTGTGTGTGTGTGTGTGTGTGTGTGTGTGTGTGTGATATATCTGGAAGCGATATATGCCATGTGTGTGTGTGTGTCTGAGGGGGAGAGTGGTACGTATAGAGTGTTATCTGAACAGATGGCTCAGCTTGTCTGCTCCCAGTCAGGAGGAGGAATCTTCCCCTCACTGACCCGTCCTCCTTCTGAATCACCTCATCGCTGGGTTTTATCTACAGCACTTTCAGATAACAACTAACGCTTCTACTAGTCATGCCACGATTTTGCGCTAATCTGTGTGTGTGTGTGTACATATAGGACTATGATGAAGACCTGCCTGATTTCATGACATGACCGCAGTACTGTCATGTCTGTTGCGTAAAATTAGCATAATGCTGTTTGCTAATTTTACCAGCTAATTCTTGTTAAGTAATCCTAGCATCCTGTTACAAGACGATTAACGCTAGCAACTGTGAGACAATGCTAGCAATCTGGTAGCATTAGCATTCTGGTGTTTGACAAACAATGCTAATTATCAAGCAATGTTAGCATACTGATGTTAGATGGATAATATTAGCAGTTGGTTAATGCTAGCACGGGCAGCACTGTGGCTTAGTGGTTAGCACTGTCACCTTGCACCTCCAGGGTCCGGGTTTGGTTCTCCCTGCGTCTGGTGGGTTTCCTTCGAGTACTCCGGTTTCCTCCAACAATCAAAATTTATAAAATGTCTTTAGCATTTACATATAGATTAGGCTAATTGGCGTTACCAAATTGCCTGTAGCGTGTGTGTGAGTGTGTATGTGTGTGCCCTCCGTCCAGGGTGTACCTCCTGGGATAGGCTCCAGACCTCCCGCAACTCTGTATACAAGATAAGCGGTATAGACGATGAGTGAGTGAGGAATGCTAGCATTGTGGTCCAACCATCTTTCCATCTAGGAACCTCTGAAGAAATCGAACCGGACCTTGGAGGACAGTGCTAACAAACACCAGTATGCTACGGTGGCTTATTAGTGCTAACCAATAAGCCACCGTAGCATACTGGTGTTTGTTTGCTAATGCTAGCTAGACAACTGGTTGTCCGTGTTCTTTAATTCTTAAACACGCAGACGGAAAAAGACGTAATTCCTACATAATCTCCCGCTTCCCATTTCCGAGTTAGCATGAACACAGCATTATATTATATATCTACCCTCTGACTTTTCTCCTTTCGAGCTATTCTCAGAAGCACAACTTTTGACGAAGCTAACACCAGACCTAAGTTACACATTAGGGTCGATTCGTCCTCTGCAGGCTGTTACTATAAACATCGATCAGATTTCTCAGATGTGAGATGTTGGGACGCTAATGTCCTTTTAACGACATTCTGATGACCGCTCTTCAGCGGGTGTGTGCCGGTGGC
Organism: Clarias macrocephalus; assembly: GCA_011419295.1. Lineage (NCBI taxonomy): Eukaryota > Metazoa > Chordata > Actinopteri > Siluriformes > Clariidae > Clarias > Clarias macrocephalus. The sequence continues at coordinate 36,037 of JAAGKR010004627.1, forward strand.
CGTTCGGCGCAGGCTAACAGCGAGCGTCTGAGGTCGCCGAGGCGAGCTGTAATTAAGCTGAGAACACATGCCGGACACACTCGGCTGCCTGGTGTACAAACGCTGCTGGAGGGGTTGAAACGAGCACAAGCAGAGGTTTCCAGTACAGTAGCACGACGGCGACGGCACATATGACAGATACTTTCACTATACCGTCTTCCATTTATACCGCGAGCTTCTCATACTGCTCGGTGTGCATAGCGTTATGTCACTGCATTTCTAATGAACGGCAGATGTGTGAGTGTGCAGCGCTGTCGGTTGATTTTCCCTTTAGAGGAAAGACTGAGCTTAAAAAAGCATAAATTAATGAATTGACTAATTATTAAAAGGTGGTACATGTGTTATGCAAGATTTTCACGACCTCTACACGCTCCCACCGGCTCAGTGATTAAGGCATTGAACTGGAAGGATGCGAGTTCTAACCCCTGCCCCTGCTGGGCTCTTGAGCAAGGCCCTTAACCCTTAAAGCCAGTCTGGATAAAAGCGTCTGGCAAATGCGTTAAACGAGACGTTTGTTTATTTTACACCATGTTTAATAAATATTCATGAAAGGAGTCTCCAGTGTCAGCACAGACGCATTTTCAGGTTCCACATAACGAGATACATTCCCATTTTTGGAGGGAATGACTATTTGTAGCTTTTTTCATCTAAGTGTGTGTGTGTGTGTGTGTGTGTGTGTGTGCACATAACTGTAGTATAATATTGTTCTTATCTGTACTGCCTTCTCTCTCTCTCTACGTGTCTGAGAGCAAGAAGTGATGAACAGTATAATTGACGGCGCTGCTATCAGCCACCCACGTCTCTGCGCTGATGTTAAAACGCTTTCACTGATCTGTGTGTGTGTGTGTGTTAAAAATTTCAAGGCTTTTCATTCTGTTAGCTGATTATGAAGTGTCTGTGAGAGTCACAGAGTTCTTGGTGACCAAAAGAGAGAGAGAGAGAGAGAGAGAGAGAGAGAGAATTTCAACTCTGTGCTTTGTTCAGTTATATAATGTTGTGATAAACTACACATAATCACTGCTCGAAAATCAGAATAAATATAAATCTGATGCTGGAGAACAATCTGAAACTGATGCTTTTTTTTTTCGATCAAAGTGATCACAGTGTTCCAGTCTGTCTGTGTGTGTGGAGTTTCCTCCTTTCTCCCAGTGTTTGGTGGTTTTCTCTGGGTGCTGTGGTTACCCAAACAATCCAAAGAAATCTGGTGAGGGCTGATTGGGATTTGACCTGTAGTGTTTTGATTGAGTCTATGTGTGTGTGTGTGTGCATGTACGCTTCGCCTCATCCAGCATGTACCCCATCTTGTGCCCCAAGTTCTTCGGGAAAGCCTCCATGCTTCTCACGTCCTTGACCAGGATAAGCAGGACAGATGATGGACTCATGGATAGATAAATAAATAAGTTTAGACATCACAGAGGGAGAGAGACAAAATGAGGATGCCCCGCCCACCAGAGAGCACGGACAATTTCCCAGCATAGCCATGGCATGAAAGGATGATTGCTTTCCTGCTGCAATAATAACATTTAAATTTTAAATGATCTTTTCTGCTGAACCATGAATTCAAAGCAACCCCCCCCCCTTAATAATAATAATATTAATATTTAATAATAAACAAAGGAGATGATAGCAGGCTTCAGTACAAAGCAGACGTGGGCCCTAGTGCACATAATGGACAGTTTCTTCTCCCGTGGTGATCACACTTCACACAGGACGTCACCATCCTGCCACATTAACACCCTGGTGAAGAAGCTCCGTCAGCGTCTTTGCTACTTTATATAGGTTAAATGCCTTCTGAAGTGCAGATAATGTGTGTAATAATGTGTTACACCTGCACCACCGAGAGCATCCTGAGAGCACGGAAAGCAGCACTGCCTGGTCCGAGAAGATCGGCAGAGATCAGCCGCGGTGACCTGCAGGCTCTCTACAGTGGTGGATAAAAACTTATTAAGACAGCCATGTAGCAGGGGTCTGTGTGCATGGAGTTTGCATTTTCAAGGCAAGTAGTCAAGTCAAGTCGGCTTTTATTGTCACTTCAACCACAGTTCAGTACACTGTGAAACGAAACAACGTTCCTCCAGGACCAAGGTGCGAAATTTACAACATAAATTAACAAAAACCAACTAGCTAACTATGAAACCTAATTGACATGACAACATAAACAGATTGACATGACAACATAAATGTACAACCTAAATTAACAGAAAAACTAACTAGCTAACTTAGAGATCTAATTAGCAGGCTAGCTGGGACAAGATCGACATGACAACATAAATTTACAGCATAAATTAACAAAGACAAATACTTAGTTAACTAAGTAACTTAATTATCCGGCTAGCTGAGACAAGACAGATTGACATGACAACAAAACTTACAACATAAATTAACAAAAAAAAAAAAAAAACAACTAACTAGCTAACTAAGAAGCCTAATTAGCAGGCTAGCTGGGACAAGACCGATTGACATGACAACATAAATTTACAACATAGATTAGCAAAAAACTAACTAGCTAACTAAGAAACCTAATTATCCGGCTAGCTGGGACAAGACAGACTGACATGACAACATAAATTAACAACATAAATTAAGAACAACAACAACAAAAAAAAAAAACTAGCTAACTAAGAAACCTAGTTAGTTGGCTAGCTGGGACAAGACAGATTGACATGAGAACATAAATTAACAACATAAATGAATAAAAAATTAACTAGCTAACTTAGAGACCTAATTAGCCGACTAGCTGGGAGAAGACCGATTGACATTTTAAGTTAAGTATCTATGTTTTTATACAAAAGAGACAACATAAAGTGCACGTGCAAATGTGCAAAGAAAAGCGACAAAGTATCAACGCGACAACATGACATTGCAATACTCAGAGGTAATGAGGTAGTGAGTTGAGGTAGTGGGAGAAGAAACAGTAGACATTAAACGTTCCATGTAATTAGCAGCAAAGATGAAAAGCAATTTATGAATATTGTGCAAAAAGTGCATTGTTCTCCCCGTGCTTGATGGGTTTCCACCAGGTTCTCCGGTTTCCTCCCACAGTCCAAAGACAGGCAGATTACGCTAATTGGCGTTTCCAAATTGCCCGTAGTGTGTGAATGAGTGTGTGAATGTTGGCCGGAGATCCTACTATGGTTATACGAATGTGAATAAATACAGTGGGCACCACGGTCTCTAGTTGGACTACAGAGGATCCTAGATGGATGGATGGATGGTGGCAAAACAGAGGATGTAAAGCATGGATAAGGTCAGGGGTCACTACTGATCCAGTGTAGGCACTTAAGGGATGATGATTGTATTGAATAATAGGTTTGAAGGTAAATAATTGAGCAGGTGTTAATCTACGCGCTATCACGCCCCCTTAATATCATAATCATGTCAACTTGAAGCTGATCATAGATCATTTCTTTGTGAACCAGAGTGTGGCAGAGACCCAGACAGTATCAATCTCTCTCTCTCTCTCTCTCTCTCTCTCTCTCTCTCTCTTGTGTCTGCTTCCGATTTCGCTTTGACAGAACAGAGGGAGGAGAACGAGACGAGTCGCCGAGCAGACAGCATGCAAAGGAGAATTCCAGAGGTTCGCTTCGGCTAGTTACTATGGCAACGTTTCACACACGCCAACACGCATTAGCGTGTGTAATTGTAGGTTACAGTACACACTGACTCCCACCCTCACACTTCCTTCCACACACACACACACACACACACACACACACCATGCAGAATGCCGGATGATCAGTAATCTTATTAATAACACGCTCAAGCTGCAAAACAAATGCGTTTACTTTTAACCAGTGTTCAAAGAGACAAATAGGAGGATTGAAACGGCACTGTGTTTATTGTGTGTGTGTGTGTGTGTGTGTGTGTGTGTGTGTGTGTGTGTGTGTGTGTATGTGTGTGTGTGTGGTTTGGGACGTAGCCCAGGAGTCCATTACCTCCCGGCGGCTCTGTGAAACATTTTAGCCGAAACCGGAATGGACATGATTTCTCACTCGTTTCAAATGGTTTCATTGAGCTTAAGCATGTTAGCTGTGTGGAATTCATTCATTTATTCGTATTCAGTGAGCAATTTATCCTGGTCTCTCTCTCTCTTACACACACACACACACACACACACCAGCGTACCTGGTGAACCTGGTTACAAGGTTAATATAATTACCAAGTAAGCGAATCTTACAGTAACCGGTTTGAGCACCATGATGCCTAAGGGTTCGTCCCCATCAGATCCGGGTGTACACGCAGCGATCACACTCAGGACCAGAACAAGGTGTGTCTGAGCGTCTGAGCAGAGGGGTCCCGCTGGTTTTTGGTCACATTTGATTGCAGTGAGGCGGCACAGTGGTGTAGTGGTTAGAACTGTCACCTTGTGTCTCCAGATTCAGGGTTCGATTCCCGGCCAGGTTCGATTCGCGTCTCTGTGTGCATGGAGTTTGCATGTTCTCCCTGGACAAGGTGCCAATTCATCTCAGGGCACACATACACACACACACACACCCTAGGGGCAACTTGGGAACACCAATTAGCCTAATCTGCATGTCTTTGGACTGTGGGAGAAAACCGGAGTACCCAGAGGAAACCCAGAACATGCAAACTCCATGCACACAGACCCCGTGGTGGGAATCGAAATACAATGGTCACGTCTGGCTTCCACAGTCCCTAGTAGGACTACAGAGGTTCCTAGAAAGAAATCCCCTGAAAGATTGAGACAGAAGAGCTTTCCTGAGCTGGACAATTCCTTTAAGGCTAATGTCAGATGTTTAAGCTATAAGCTTCTCATGCTTGTCCTAGCGCCAGTGCAAGACTAATCCCCAAACATGCATCAGCTCATGGAGTAATAGAGCCAAACTATCCTTTTTTAAATAAATGATAAAAAGATAACAAATGTGTGCATTTTGAAGCGTCCCCAGCACAGAAACTGACGTTTATCCAAGGTACATCATGTTCCAATTATTTCTACCCCTATATATTCCACCCTGCTCTCAGTTGTTGGCAGGAAGTGAATGTTAGGCGAACTTTCGTTCTGAGTGTAATTGCAGAAATCGCTGCTTTAAAAAGCAGAAGCAATAATTACGTAATTCGCTCTGAGCGCAAATCACACATTACGAAACGTTTCCAAACGGATCAGCTCGCTTGGACCGGAGCTCAAACTGGATTTTGTCATAAACTCCAGACCGTCTTTCATCACGGTGATCAGAAGTCATTTCGAAACGCTTTCGTGACAGGAAGTTGGCAAAGAACAAAGATTTCTTTCGAAAGCTTGGCGGAAGCCCTGAACGACATGACCAGCTGGAACAACCACGACACTGCCAGTTATTTATTTATTTTGTTTATTTGTTTGTTCCTGGATGACAGTAGGGACTTTCTTGGCAGTGCATTTTTTTGGACTCGTGCAACTCCTGAGAGAACCGTTAAAGAAAAAATTGAATTGAATTGAATTGAATGTAATATAATAAAATAAAATAAAAAATGCATTAGAAAATGTTTAATTAAAAATTAAAGAAAGACCAAAAAAAAAAAAAAAAGAATACAATATCATGCATATGTGTGTGTGCATGATTCATCTGAAATATAATCTACACCAGTCAGAGAGGGTAACAGAACAGATGCACTGGGAGAGTTATGGGGTAAAGCATTTCTAGTGCACTGAGATTCTGTTCTTGAATGCTGTTTTTTTTAACTCCCTGATCTGACGGCATGATTCCATTCCTCTGACGTCGAGCCGGGTCTGATCACTCGAGGGTGCAATAAGAACTCTAGAGGAACTTTGTACAAAAGATGGTTTTGTTAAAAAGAGACCCCCCCCCCTACTCCCCACACACACACCCACACACACACACAAATAATCAGCATCAAGCAAGATAAGTGTGATGTGTGATGGAGAAACACAGAACCTATAAGGATAGAATACATAGGATGAGTGATGTCATCACAATCCAGATCATAAGACTGCATCGTTTCATGCGCTTCCCTTCTTACCCTGACACACCCATCACTCTGGAATCTGGACTCATTAGACCACATGACCTTTGTCCATACAAAATCTTCATGCTCTCTAGCGAACTGAAATCTTCTCCTTCTGAAATGTACTGTATTCTTACTAACAATGATTTTCTAAAGGAAGTTTGGGAACGCCAGTTAGACTAATCTGCATGTCTTTGGACTGGTGGAGGAAACCGGAGTACCCGGAGGAAACCCACCAAGCACGGGGTGCACACAGAAGAGCCAAGGCGGGAATCGATCCCTTGACCCTGGAAGTACAAGGCGACAGTGTTAACTAAGACAGGCTTCAGATTATCACCGTTAAACACGACTGGGTCGAGGGTCCGAATCCCACCTCGGGATTGCTTGGTGGGTTTCCTCTGAAGTCCAAAGAAATGCAGGTTAGGCTAACTGGTGTTCAGAAATTGCCCATAGTGTGTGTGTGTGTGTGTGTGTGTGTGTGTGTGTGTGTGTGTTGCCTGTGTTGGATTGCCACCCTGTGCAGGGTGTTCCCCGCCTCGTGCCCCTGGGAAAGGCTCCTGGCTCACAGCGACCCTGTACAGGAAAAGTGAAAGAGAGTCAACACAAATGCTTTTTAATAACAAATTACTTTAAACCTGAATTAAATGTAACATGAACGCAATAGAGGAATAATAATAATAATAATTTAAAAAGTTGTGTAGTTGTGTGTTTTGAAGGGTTGCATTTGGCTCGTTCTGTGGTTGGAAGCCTCATAACACATTTATTTATTGGTGTTATGGGTTGGTCGGCAAGATGCCACACACATGCACACACACACACACACACACACGCACGCGCACGCACGCACGCACACACACACACACACACACACACACACACACACACACACACACACACACACACACACACACACACACAGCCTCAGCTGCACATTCTTTCAGGGTGAATTCAGCATGCGAGTTGTGATGATAGGGAGTGTTTGGGGTAGGGTGTGTGTGTTGTACACATTGTGTGTGAGGTCTTTGGGGAATGCTCTCATCATGTTGTGTGTGTGTTGTGTAGAGCTGTGAGCCAGAGAGAGTGGTGTTGCTCTATGCTGTCTTTTGTGTGTGCTGTCATTCTGTGGTCTGGTTTGTTTTTATTGTGTGTGTGTGTGTGTGTGTGTGTGTGTGTGTGTGTGTGTGTGTGTGTGTGTGTGTGTGTGTGTGTGTGTGTTTTTGCACTATAATGCATTTAACTCAGCTTTTGTAGTCCTGTGCCTTATCGTATTGTGTGTTGTGAAGTCTAGTACTGTACACTTTCATGTTGTGTACAGTGAGTCACTGCTTCATCTGTTTAAATTTTATTTTACAATACAGTGTTGCAAGCCTGTCGTTCTTGTGTTGTGTTACATTGTATTATATTACATTGTGTTGTGTTACGTTGTGTTGTGTTATGTTGCGTTATGTTGTGTTACATTGTCTTGTGTTATGTTGCGTTGTGTTACGCTGCATTATGTTGTGTTGTGGCTTGTTGCATTGTGTTATGTTGTGTTGCATTGCGTTACATTATGTTGTGTTGCATTATGTGTTGTGGTTTGTTGTATACTGTGGTGTTGTGTGTTTGTATATTATGTTGTGTTGCGTCGTGTTGTGTTATGTTGTTTGGTGTTGTATTGTGTTATGTTTTTTATGTTGTGTTGCATTGCATTATGTTGTGCTGTGTGGCGTTGAATTGAGTTATTTTGTTTTGTTATGTTGTGTAACATTTGTGTTGTATTGTGTTGCGTTATGGTGTGGTGCGTCATGTGGTGTTGTGTTGCATTGAGTTATGTTTTTTGTGTTGTATCATGTTGTGTTGTGCTGTGCTATGCTGTGTTGTGTTGCATTGATTTATTTTGTTTTGGTTGTGTTGCGTTATGTTGTGTTGTGTTGTATTGTGTTGTGTTGTGTTATGTTGTATTGTGTTGTGTTATGTT
>JAAGKR010004627.1:46872-58996 GCA_011419295.1 Clarias macrocephalus
CCCCCCCCCCCCCCCCCCGCATAAGATGTGATGATGTAAAAGAAAAGTATCATTAGGTTGTGTATACACATTTTATATGCTGGTGTCATAGTTAAAGTTCCTTGTGTTGTCTTTCCCAGCCTCCAAGGAGCTTCAATATCAGTTTTATTACACATAAACCAAGAGTTATTACATCAAATCTGCCAGCAAGGTGCGGTGTTCATTGTGTTGTTCAGCAAATGGTGTGAGAAATTTGTTCAGCATCTGGGATCAGCTTCTGAATCACCTGGGTAAGATAGACAATAAGACACACTAGAAGAGCGTTTTTTTCTTTTCTTTCTGAGATACTTTAAAGCCATGCCAGCGTTATTATCTTGAAAAGCTTGACTCAGATGTTCCTGAGGCTGATTTATTTATTTAATTACAGGGAAGGGGAAGCTCACTGGAGGTCCTAAGTTCAAACCCCAGCCACCACTAACTTGCCACTATTGGGCCCTTGAGCAAGGCCCTTAACCCTCAACTGCTCGGGCGTATAAATAAAAATGTAGGTCGCTCTGGAAAGGGTAGTTTGCCAATGTAATCAAAGTTCCTCAGAAATTCTAAAGAACTCATAAAGATGAAGTGAAGGTTAAACTGCTCTTTGCTTCCCCTTATACGCAGTGATGGAACTCTTCCAAGAAAACAGCAAATTATTTGGAACTAGTCATTATTACCGTTAGTTTAAATCATGAACCATACGGAAATTCCTAAATGCAGTGCAAAAAGACGACAGTCGAATCACATCTTAAGCATCCATCCATCCCTCAACATAGCTGATATTGCTATCACCACTTCTAAAGCGTACACAAATCACACATCAGAGCAGTGGTGGCTCAAACTGTGGCTGTGGGTTAGCGGATTGCTGATTGGAAGGTCGGGGAGTCCTTGAGAAAGTCTCCTCAACCATATCTGCTCCAGGGGCTGAACTTTTGTTTCCAATTGATTTCTTTGCCTCCTAAGCCTGGGTGTTCTGATACCTTTCTATCAATGACGCTAATTCGTGCTACATCGGCTTTTCTGTAGGATTGGAACGGACAGGCTGGCTAAAGTTTGTGTTGTGTTTGAGCTCGGAAAACAAAGGTTCCAGATTGTGTATACGCCATGTTAGAGTATCAAACGTATTATCTTCTGGTTGCTACTATGGAACTTTAACTGTTGAGCTACTATTGAATTAAAATGCAAAAGAGATGAGAGACAAAGCTAGCCAGGGATCCTTGAAATCACCTTTCCACCTTTAGGACCCCCAATATTGTCATCAATATTTTTAAGAATCTCCGAGATCCCATCATCATCATCATCATCATCATCAGGAATTTCCAAAATCTTTTCAGTATTCTAAAGCATCCAAGAACAAATGCGTTAGAATCCCTTTAGTATCATCCAGAATCCTGAAGCCAGAAACGTGTTTTACATCAGCAGGAATGTAGGAACTATGTAGGAACCTATGTATTTATGAACACCTCTGAAATTGTCAGTAATACAAAACAATTTCTACAGTGTAATCAAGAATTCCAAAAAACTTTCCTTAACATCAGGAATCTCCTTTACATGATCCACACTGAGGGACATTAAAGCTCAAATGGTTCAGGCTCTGGGTTAAAAGTTCAAGCTCCAGCATCACCAAGCTGCCACTGTTGAACCCTTGAGCAAGGTCCTTAACCCTATCTGCTCCACAGGAGCTGGATCCTGGCTGACCTCAAGAATCTCTTTTACATCATCAGGGATCCCCCAAATCTCCTCCTGACTCATTTAGGAATCTATAAATTCTCACCAATCAGCAACCCCAGGAAAAATCCTCAGCATCTCTACAAATCCCCAAAGCCCATCCAAGATGTCAAAATTCCTTCTGAACTTTCCTAAACATCATTAAGGATCTTTACCATCTGTGTAACATCACCTAAAATCCCCCTAGTGGAAACACAGGTTGCAGAAATACCCTCAATATGTTCAGGATTCCCAGAAAACTTCTCCTCATGAATTCTATGCACATCATCCGGAAGTCTTGAGAGCTCTTAATTGTCACCAGGAAGCCATGAAATCCTCTAAACATCACCACAGTTCCCAGAAATCTCCTTAACATCATCAGCAATCGTAAAAAAAGTTTTGCCTTAACACTGACAGCAATCTCTGTGCCAACATAATCAGGAAACCTTGAACCATCATAAACACAATCAGGAATCCTGAAAAACATCATTTGAGGCAAATTATATACACTTTGGCTGGGTTCATAACAACAAGCAGGCTAAACAGTTTGAGACACAGGGCAGGAAAAAACTAAACTAAACTAAACACCTCTCAAGGCATACGAAATGAATTCTAATAATTCTACATTCCCCCAAAAAAAAGCACTCAGGGGAGTGGCTGTGCTATGAGGTCAGAGTAGAGTGGCCAGACTGACGGGGTTAAGCTGGAAGGCTTACCTAATGTGAATAGAAAAGTATCTCTGAATCTGAATGTCCAGGCATATGGCTACAAAAGCAGAAGACCATATTGGGTTCATGCACCTGTTGATCTGGAACCGGTGGATCTGCCGCAATCATAATTTTCCACATTTTGGTGCTGACCCAACCTACACTAGATCAGCAGTTCTGGCTGATGATAGCAGAGTAATGATGTTTGGATGTTTTTATTTTTATTTTTTAGAAACTGTGCCCTTTACACAAAACAAAATGACCTCCCCGTCCCCAGGGCCAGTATTCACAAAGCTTCTTAGAATTCTCTCAGAGAGCTCCTATCTTAGCTTAAAAAGTCCTAGCTGGGAGTCCTAGACTAAAAGTGATTTAGGAAACTTCTCAGAGCAACTCCGAGTAAAGAAAGTACAAAAATCTTCATCTTAGTGAGGAGGTGTGGTTGACCCTGTTGCTAGGGATGCTAAGCAATTCAAGGACTGTGATTGGTTGATAAAAATTAAAAAAAACCTCTGACCTCTGTAAAGGTCTTGAAATGGGCCGTTTGTGACAATAGAATACATGATAATAGAACCGACAGTGAACTCATAATGTTTGTATATGATGAAATTGTATAATCATGACTACAGGCTACTTTATGCAGAGTTTCTAGGCTAAATGTCTAAAAGATAATTAAACAGCTAAATGTTGAAAATGTGTCGACTTTTGAAGAAACCAATTTCCATACAGTAGTTACTATATTTAAGTTCTCACATTTATTTACCGTACTGACTTTATTACTTGTGATCCATTTTAGATGTACATGATTGCAGGACAGTCTCTTTAAGTTGCACTTTTGGATGGTATGTAGCCAACAATCCAAGTGAGATGGAAGGAAGTAGAAGAACAAGAAAACCAACCTGGACAGAAGAGCAGCGTTTACTTTTAGCTTTACGTTCAGTGTTTGGAGAATATTTCCTCCTTCCGCCATTTTGTCCTCTGCTACAGAAACTCTTAATTCTCTTAAAAGTCCTCCTCTCTACTCTTAACTATTTTTACCTTAGGAGCTGTTTTTAGGGCTAAGAGGTTTCGTGAATCATTTTTATCGTTACTAAGATTTAATCCTAAATTTAAGGAGAAATTCTAAGAAAATGTCATAATTCTAAGAATTTTCTTAGAATGGCATCACTAGGACCAACTTTTAGTCTTAAGAAGCTTTGTGAATACGAGCCCAGATCTGTATCTAGTAAAGTGTGGTAGAAGATGTGGGAGATTCACAGCATGATGTTGCAGCTGAAATTCATTGTTATGCAGTGACATCAACACAGACCGGAAGCTCAAAGGAATGTTTCCGACACCTTGTGGAATCCATGCCATAAAGAGCTCTTGGGTTCTGTGTGCAATGTGTTCTTAATAAAGTGTCTATTGTGTCATAATAGTCTTTAAAGCAAAACAAAAGGCTAGATTTGAAACCTCAGCAAACACAAAGACCAGGGAGTTAACTAAACACTCTAGGAATCTCAAAACCAGGACGCGGTCCAAACGCATAACAGAACGAGGAATAATCAACAGGCAAGAAAACAATTAGTTGCAAAGCTGAGCACAGACTAAATATTTGCGTGGATGTTTCAAGGAATTCGTGATGAGCTGGGAAACAAGTGTTAAGAATCAAGAGAGGTGGAAAGCTACGCCTGTGCTGCTGCCAAGGGTTGGGTCGAAGCCGAGTCAAAGCCGAGGCATGGACTTCATTACGACTTCGGGAATCCTATACGTTACAGGAATCCTTGAAACGCCTTAAACATCGCTGGGATTCCCTGAACAGCTCCGGTGGCATCACCGATATCCAGAAAGAGCAGACACACTCTCTCATCATGCCTCAGGTGTGTCTAAAGTGAGCTCGGTCACCAGGCATGATGTCATTCTGCGGCATGATCTTCTTCAAATCGAGTGACATCATCTCACGAGCTCGTGCTGCGAGAACAAAAATAAGGCCTCGAGTAAAGGGGGCAAGGTTTTTTTTTTTTCTTTCTTTCTTTTTTTTCCTCTCAGCCTTTGTGTGGACCGTGGTGTGCATGAATTTTTATTTATATTCCTTTCTTGTTCTAGATTTATCTCACAACAGGAACGATTTTCAACACCATAGACACGTCGTCTAGACGAACACATTCCCTTTGTTTTCCATGTCAAAAGTTTGTGAAAGGTGATTAGATTTAATTCCTATTATTAAATTTTAAAAATCTTTATGGAATCGTAACCTGAGGGAAGAAATCCCACCGTTATTCCAAAACAAAACCTGAGTTCAAACTGTGAATCTGGCAACCTTATGCGTGAAAGACTGAGTGCTTTTGCAGCTTTTATTTGTATGTTTATTGATTTTTCTTTTCTTTAGATCACCGCATGAGCGTTCTGTCTCACCTCTTCACGTCGCTCTCTATTAACGCGCACGTAGACAATCGATTCATTTACGCCGTACGACTCCTCGGCTCTGTTCGCTCCCCCCGCAGGCCGCAGTTTGTGCATTAGCGCGTCCGTGTCTGCGTGGGTGATGGCATCCGAGTCGCATCGGCATGCCCTGCCTTTCCTGATCTGCTGGTTTGTAATCAGACACCGAAGCAATTCAGTTTCAGCCGTCAGTCCACATCATGTAGCAGTGCACACAATTACACAGAGCTTCACCAGGTTCAAGGAAGCGCGAGTCTCTGTTTTGAGTTCATCTTCGTTCTTTTGTCATGATACGATAGAGGAAGAATGCTGTGATAAATTTCCAGCATAATCAGAATAGCTGAACTCTGACATGAGGATCAACTTGTCAGACTGTGTCGACGTCAAAGGTGAGAGTAGACGCTGGTAGGCATGTGCTTAGCTGAGTTACGGATTAGAAAAGTCTAACGCGGAACACTTTCCAGGAGCAAGGTGTTAACACCACCGCTGCTTTGAATGAGTATTAAATTACACATCTAAATGCATTGGTGGCTCAACCACTGGCACTCACACTGGAGACATCTGGAACATCTGGAAGGTCCATATTACCATCCCAAAACATAGAATGATATTTTTGTTTGTTTTTTCTAATAAATATCTATCTATATCTTTCTTAAACCCTCATAATTAGTAGATGATTGGCGAAATGGCTAATGATATCACAGCGGTCAATGCTGTAAGATAACAATCACTTGCAACTCACATCTGGATACACTCACACACCCACTCATATACAATGCTTAGTCTAAAAAGCATGTCTTTGGTCTAAAGGGGAAACCAACCAAGCATGAGAAGAACATGGCAACACCATGCACGCAGTCCAGACGCGAGGTTCGACCTCCCTATCCCAACCTGCCTCCTTCACTGAGGTGCTGCCGTTTCATGAAATCAGTTTTAGAAAATGAATCAACATCTTGTGACCTATCAGAATCGACACTTCAACAGCACCGTGCTGGGGAAATAAAACAAGTGACTCGATGAGATTATTAGCTGCTTAGTGTTTGTCGAGCAGCTCCTTTAATCGCCTATGACATACCTCATTAGCGAAGGAAAATTAGCAAAAGAGCTGAGAGTTACAGATGTCGCTTCAATACATTCATTCGTTTTTTTTTTTTGTTTCTGTAATGTTAGACAAAGTGAGTTCTCTCGGCTGCTCCAGTGAAGGAGTCGTCACAGCATACCATTCCGATCCAAACACAACTTTGTCACAGGTTTTAGCCCAGATGCCCTTTTTGACCCAACCCTCCCATTCTACCCGGGCTTGGGACCGGCACTGCATGCAGTGGCTGGGTAGTATGGGGGGTCTTTAACCCACCAACGGCAGGGTTCAAACCTGGATCCTCAGACCCCCAAAACCAAGAATCAAGAGCCTCAGCTGCCTGAGCCAGCACTGGCCAAGTTAAGGCAGTATTCATCATATATATACGTTACTGCACAGTGAAATTCTTTATTCTTTGCATGTCCCTTTGTTAGTAGGCTGGAGACAGAGTACAGGTTCAGCAATTATACACCACTCTTGGAGCAAACAGGGTTAATGGCCGTGGCAACATGGCGGAGCTGTGCCTCAAACCATCAACCTTCCAATCAGTAACTCAGCCTTAATACACCGAGCCACCAATACCCCTATGGATTAAGAATCAATTATTTGTCACATGTCACATAATTTTTTTTTTTTTTTTTTGCATATTCCAGTTACTGGGGTCAGTGTGCAGCACCCCTGGAGCTGCTCTCATGCTTAAGGGCTCTACAGGGCAGTGGAAGCCTGGCAATGCTTGGTCCTCCTTAACCATTTGCGGCACCACTGCCACATTTTCAGCTACATTTCCAGACAAGCTAAACACACCGCAGTTTGATTCACTTCTCCTCAGAGCAGCACAGTCTGGGGGTTGCCAGGTATCGAAAAATATAGTATATCCACGCCAGATATCTGAAAATGACACAAAAATAAAAAGTCTTTTGAAAGTGTCCAAAAAATGCGGTGGTTATACAGATTTTTTATTTCTTCCCGCTCTGTATGTGATCTACGTTAACTGTGGCGCTACTGTATATGATACACTGTGCCGCTCAATACGTGCTAAGTTAGTTCGATTTCCATTGCAAGTGCACAAACTTCTTCTAATGCAAACGAAAGCATAACGGTTGAGCAGCATCATGTCGCGCTACAGCAGCGGCTTGATGAAACCAATTCAGAGGAACAGTGTGTTTGGAACATTCGAGCTCTTTAAAGAAGCACGCGGACCCGGTTATAAAGTCTCCCGAAGCATTAAACCTGGAAAGGATGCATCATAACTAATGACTTCGTCATGGTTTGTCTGGGGATTTAGATGCAGATGCAAACACAAACTTCAGAAGTCAGAGTCAAAGAAGTCAAAGAGGTTTGTTGAGGCTCTAAGAAAAGCAGAGAGAGAGAGAGAGAAAGAGAGAGAGAGAGAGAACAACATGGAATGAATCACAGATGGTTATCTTTATTCAGACTGTGAATACTTTTGGTCTGAGGAGGAGGAGGTGTGTAAATATTGCACCTCAGGTGTTAAGCAGGTGTGTGTGTTTGTAAAGGAGGTGTATCGTACGCTACAGTAGGTGTAACGCCGGTCTCGCAGTAACAGGATGCTTTTAAATGTCCCCATTGTCACCTGGTCCTCATAAACAATGACGTGTTTTATACAAAAGAACCAAAATATTTCCTTTAATGGGGACTAAGGTTCAGGTTCAGGTTCGGGTCAGGGTCAGGTTCAGGTTCAGGTGTAAGTATAGACTTTATTGTCTACAGTAATTGTTATATCAGTGGAATGTCCCCTGCACTAGTCTTGGCCTCAAGTGCCACGCCCACAAACAGAGTCCGGTGTCCTTTCACAAACAGCCATGAAGCCGTGTGTGTGTGTGTGTGTGTGTGTGTGTGTGTGTGTGTGTGTGTGTTCTCGGTAACATCACTGATGCTGTACATGTGAGTTGAACTGATGCACCAGACGAACCCCGTGTCATTTATTACTATGGAAACGATCACGTCCGAGACGCTGTTCTAGAAAGTTAATCAAGGATGCAACATTCAAGTCCCAACTTGTATGCGTAATTAGCAGTGTTTTTTTTAATATACAAATCCAAGAGCTATGTGTTATCTACATCCTTACACCACACACACACACACACACACACACACACACACACACACACACACACACACACTTTACAGTTTCTGTAGTATCAGTTTCCAGGGCGAGTGACGACAATTCAATTCACATGGAACTACATGCAGAACGGAACACAACAACACATAATCAACACCAGCCAAAGAACATGTAGCATGCTACACAACACAACAACACAAACATAATACATCATGCTACACAACACAACAACACAAACATAATACATCATGCTACACAACACAACAACACAAACATAATACATCATGCTACACAACACAACAACACAAACATAATACATCATGCTACGCAACACAACAACACAAACATAATACATCATGCTACACAACACAACAACACAAACATAATACATCATGCTACACAACACAACACAACAACACAAACATAATACATCATGCTACGCAACACAACAACGCAAACATAATACATCATGCTACGCAACACAACAATGCAAACATAATACATCATGCTACGCAACACAACAACGCAAACATAATACATCATGCTACACAACACAACACAACAACACAAACATAATACATCATGCTACACAACACAACACAACAACACAAACATAATACATCATGCTACACATCACAACAACGCAAACATAATACATCATGCTACGCAACACAACAACACAAACACCATACAGCATGCTACACAATACTGTGTATAGCAGGCTACACACAATATAACACAGTACATACAATCCTGTATGAAGAGAAATATTTACACAATATACAGCATCCTACACAACACAATACAACACAAAAACACACAATACAACACAATATACAGCATCCTACACAACACAATACAACACAAAAACACACAATACAACACAATATACAGCATCCTACACAACACAATACAACACAATACAACACAAAAATAAACAATACAACACAATATACAGCATCCTACACAACACAATACATACACAAAAATAAACAATACAACACAATATACAGCATCCTACACAACACAATACAACACAATACAACACAAAAATAAACAATACAACACAATATACAGCATCCTACACAACACAACACAACACAACACAACACAACACAAAAACACACAATACAACACAATATACAACATCCTACACAACACAACACAAAAACACACAATACAACACAATATACAGCATCCTACACAACACAATACTACACAAAAGTACACAATACAACACAATATACAGCATCCTACACAACACAATACAACACAATACAACACAAAAATAAACAATACAACACAATATACAGCATCCTACACAACACAACACAACACAACACAAACACACAATACAACACAATATACAGCATCCTACACAACACAACAAGTACACTAAAACAACACAATATACAGCACCTACACAACACAATACAACACAACACAAAAAGTACACTAAAACATATAGAATCCTACACAATACAACACGACACAAAATGTAAACAAAAACAACACAATATATAGCATCCTACACAACACAACACAACACAAGTACACTAAAAGAACACAATACAATACAACACAAAAAGTACAATAAAACAACACAATCTACAGCATCAAATGCAACACAATACAAAACAACACACTATACAGCATCCTAAACAATACAAAAAGTACACAATAACACAATATAGAGCATCCTACACAACACAACACAAAAAGTACACTAAAACAACACAATATACAGCATTCTACACAATGCAATACAAAAAAAAAACATACACACACACACACACACACACACACACACACACACAACACAAACCAACACACAATGTGCTACACAACTACTACACCACACCAACGTCACCACAGAAACACACAGTTATGAACACACAGTCAATATTAATATTCATAAAAATTTCTGGAAAAGTCCCTAAACTGAGTTTGCTTCAGAAGAAATGCATTGTGGGTAATCTCGTGTAAAAAAAAAAAAAATTAGGGCCTGAAAAAAAAGTGCATTCCATCTCATATCTGAGGGATTATGAAAACCAAATGTTATCAAAGGAGCTGTGCATTCCAGACTTCACATGTGGACTTCAGATGCACACACACACACACACGCACACACACACACTCACACACACACACTGCAGCGTAGGTATTCCAGCAGCAGGGAGGAGGTTCGTTCCTCAGCCTCTCTGCACTCGAGTGTAATTGGTACTTAGTTCTTGCCAGAGCCACGGGAATTCTGTCAGAAACGTCCGAAAACTTCTCACCTACATGCTAATGTGTGAGGAGAAACACCAGCAGGAGAGAAGGAGAGAGGGATTACACAGGACCGAGCCGAGCAAGAAGGGAAGGACAAGGGAAAGACTGGCTTATGAGAGAGAGGGCAAAGTAGAAAGAGCAGAAAAGAAAATGCGAACAAGAAGAGCAAGAAATGTAAGTCAGGAAAAGGAAGAGGAGAAGAGGTAGAACTCAACCCAAGGGAAGAAGAGTAAGAAGGAAAACAGAATGAGAGGAGCATGTAAGGAAGGAAATTAAAGCAGAAAGAGGATAAGAGAGAGAGTGAAAAGACTGAAGAGCAGGGGGAAGGAAAAAAGAAAGAAAAGGAGGAGAACAGCAAGATACGGAAGGAAAAGGTGATGGAAATGGAAATGAAGAGAGAAGCAGGAGAGGAAGGGAAATTAAAATGGCAAAGATGAAAGAAGGAACCAAAAAAATGATTTCGAAAATAAAGAGAGCATGAAAGTGCAGGAAAAGAGGTAGAAAGAAAAGTAAAAAAAAAAGAAGTGGACGGCAGGAAGAAAAAAAAAGACGGAAGGAAATAACAATCGAAAGGAAGGAGAAGGAAAGGAAAAGACTGGCATAGAAAATTGAAATAAAAACAAGAAACAAGAGCGAGAGACAAAATCATGATGATCTGGAAAGACAGGAAAAGGAAAATAGATGGGGAAGGATAGAGAGGAAAATAAATAAGAAGGAACAGAATGAGAAGAGCATGTTTACAAGGAAAGGAAAGGAAGCGAAAAAGAACAAGAATGAAAAGATTATATGAGGAAAAAAGCACGCGAAGGAAAGAAAAAGATGTGGATGTGGGATATGAACTACGTAAGAACAATGAGGAGAGAAACAGGAAAGGAAAGAAAAGTAAAGGTAAGCAAGAAGAGCAACGGGGAAATTTACAAGAAGAAAGGAGGGAAAAAATGAAGTAACACAATAGAAAGGTGAAAAACTATTTTAAAAAAAGCAAGAAAGCAAAGGAAATAAGAGAAGGGAAGAAAAAAAGCTGGAAAGGAACAGATGATATTAGGAAGATGAAACAGGTAAAGAAGTAACAGTAAAAAAAAAAGGAAAGGAAAGAGCAAAGCAGGAAGAACTTAAAGGAGAAAATAAAGTGACAAGAAGAGCAAGAAATGAAAGAAAAAAACAGAAGGTCAGGAATGGAAAACAACAAGAACAATAGGATGAAAGAGGGAGAATGTCCAGTAGAAGGAGGTCAAAGGTAAACAAAAAAGGAAGGATACAAGGAACAGAGGGAGAGAGAGGAGCAGGAAAGGAAAGTGGGAGGAAATAAAGGAGCAGCAAACAAAAGCACTGAAGGAAAAGAGGAGAACAGCACGGTAAGGAAGGAAAACAGGAAACAGGCGGAGAAAACAGGAAATGATAATGAAGAGCAAGACAGGAACAAGATGGGAAAAGGTAGGAAGCAGGAAAAGGTGAATGATGATGAAAAAGGCAAGAAATAAAAGGCAAAAAGCAAAAAGATGAAGAAAAGGTGGACAGCAGGAAGAAAAAAAGACATGAAAAGAAGTCACGAAGAGGCTGAAAGGAGATGGCTGGACCGTAGGAAGAGAGGAGGTGAGAAGAAGAAGAAATGGAGAGAGGCAGGATTTAATAGGAGTGAAGGACATGGAGAGTGAGAGAGAGATGGAGGGAGAGACGTGGGACGGCGACGAAAATAGAGCATTGCAGTGTGACTAAGATGCTAATTACATGGAGGGGCATTCTAACATGCAGTAGTGAGAGAGAGAGGGAGAGAGAGAGAGAGAGAGAGAGAGAGAGAGAGAGAGGGAGAGAGAGAGAGGGAGAGAGAGGGAGAGAGAGAGA
>JAAGKR010004628.1:0-52500 GCA_011419295.1 Clarias macrocephalus
TCTCTCTGTCTCCCTCTCTGTCTCTGTCTCTCTCTCTCTCTCTGTCTCTGTCTCCCTCTCTGTCTCTGTCTCCCTCTCTCTCTCTCTCTGTCTCTCTCTCTATGTCTCTCTCTCTCTCTCTCTGTCTCCCTCTCTGTCTCTGTCTCTCTCTCTCCCTCTCTGTCTCTCTCTCTCTCTCTCTGTCTCTGTCTCTCTGTCTCTCTGTCTCTCCCTCTCTGTCTCTCTCTCTCTCTCTCTCTCTCTGTCTCTCTCTCTCTCTCTGCTGCGTGTCGGAGCCGCAGACGCTCAGCAGTTTCCTCACACATCTGTAATCGGAGGTGTGAGGATCGACTGAGATCCAGAAGTCTACGTCCAGTCATAGTCTTCTGAATATGAACACACACACACACACACACACACACACACACACACACACCTAGAGAAATAAGAGTGAAGCTCAGTGACGATGTGTTCTGAGATCCTGATGATCTGATGCTTCCTTGATGATGAGATTACAGAAGATGAGAATGATGAGGGACGGATAGAGAGACGAGACGCAGACGGGGAGAGACGGACGGTGTGTGTGTGTGTGTGGTGGGGGGGGGGCGGGGGGGGGCATGATTGCCTCACACTGGGAGAAAACAGACTTGTCTGTCTGACATCTGATGCTGATGTCACTCAACCACTTCCAGATGTGCAGGGACTGAAACAGCAGGGTGGAGTCATGACGTGTATGTGTGTGTGTGTGTGTGTGTGTGTGTGTGTGTGTGTGTGTGTGTGTGTGTGTGTGGAGCGCTGTTTCTGCTCTACATACCCCAGGTAATCCAGGACAATTTTTAGCAATTTCATTTTTCTCTCGTCAGCTCCGTAATTAAATCTCGCGACGGCGTCCTGCGTGAATCAGATCAGACAGATGTTTTTGTTCAGTTTTTATTTTGACCTGCTGTCGGATTTGTCACATCTGTAAAGATCTCCTGAACACCAGTTCTGTGACCTTAAAATGTCGATGGAATCGATTTGTCCCTGGAATCAGGGATCATCAACATCTGCGTTTCGGAGGCGGTTTGGTGTTTACATTAGAGTCAGAAACTCGGCTGTGAGCTCGGAGCGACGCCGCGTCACCTTCACGTGTAAACTCACGTATTTTACTACTGCTGACAAGTGAGAGGCCTCAGAGCTCCCCGCCGTGTGTGTGTGTGTGTGTGTGTGTGTGTGTGTGCCTCGGCTGAAATACTCCTCAGATCAAGCACGTGTCTGTTCCTCAAACTCTCTCTGTTTAATGTGAGTGTGGAATATGAGAGAATGCAAATAAATAAATAAGTAAATAAATAATTAAATAAAAGTAGAATTAACGTATTCATTTGGTCTGGCTGTTGACCATAAAACAAAAACAAATCACGAAATACATTCATTAAAATATATTTAAATAAATAAATAAAATACATTAAATGAACAAACAAATAAAAATATTTAAATATTTATGTCAATAATTTTTTTAATTATATACGTATTCCTTATAAAGTCATTAATTCTACTTAATGGTTTATTTGATGACATCGTATATATTTAGCGTTGATACACTTCACTCCGCCCTCAAACGCACCATTTCAGTGTCTATGTAAATAAGCTCCTGCTGAGCCACGCCCCCCCAGAGAACATCAGAGCTGAACAACAAGCCCAGGGGCGGAGCTCTTCTTACAAAAAATAACACACAAAAGTTTGGCTTTATTAACGCTGCATGTCTAAAAGCTCCGCCCATAAAAACAGTGTGTGGCTGATTGAAATAAAATGAAATAAAAACAGGACAAATAAAGACTTCTTGGATTTCTGATGAAAAACAAAAAATGCAGAATGAGCTCACTATCTGTTTATTTAAAAATTATATTTAATTTATTATATGCAGTGGAACCTTGGATTACGAGCATAATTTGTTCCAGACGCAGGCTCATATTCCAAAAACACTCGTAAACCAAATAGACTTTTCCCATAAGAAATAATGAAAACTCAAATTATTCGTTCTACAGTCCAAAACAATAAATACATAAAAATAATTAATACAACATATAAAGTAAAAATAAAACAAATTAACCTGCACTTAACATTAAAAAAAAAGTAAAAATAAATAAATAAATGTGTGTGTGTGGGGAATTAGCCCCTCGCCTCGCCTTAAACAATAAAACTCCTTCCTCCCCCCACCTCGCTTTTTAAGTTTCACTTTTGAAACACAAGTTGTGTGTGTCGGTGTGTGTGGGGCACAGTGTCCAAATTAGGCGCGTGCGCACACAGAAGAGAGAGGGAGATGTTGATTATAGCAGTAAGAGACGAGCACTAAGAGCAGCAGGGGAGACAATTACCCATAATTCCCGCAGCGCAAGAGAGAGAAAAATCATTGGCTCAGTTGTGATCACTTGCCGCTCAGTGTTCAAAATAAGAGTCGCATGTGTGATACATGATACTCAGCGCTCGTACACTAATACTTGCTCAGTTTCCGATTAAAAATGTATTAAAAATCTTTGCTTGGTTTGCGGAACACTCGTAAACCTCGTTACTCGCAATCCGAGGTTCCACTGTAATTTATTTCATTTGAGCATGAAGTTTGTAGATAATTTTTTTTTGCTGAATCCTGTTTGTATCGTCTGTCAAAGTGAACTCAGTTCAGTTCAACTCGTCGTCTGTTTGTAGAGAAATAAACGACTCGTCACTCTGTGCCGCACAATCCTGCGCACCATCCTCGCTCTGATCCGCCGCGCCACACACACACACACACACACACACACACACACACACACTGGATTACAGCCGTGTTCAGAAACTCAGAATCTGTTTAAAACAAGAAAAAAAGCACAAAAGTTAAAGAGCAGGTGTGTTTTTATTGGAATTGAGCGTCCGACCGCAGATGAGGCCCGAGACAGCGTCGGTGATTACGGTCGGTTCTGGACGAGCGCGCTGCTGAAGGACGCACTGACCTTCAGGAGACACGAGGAGAAAGAGATTCCTGAAACCTTTAATCAGTCCAGAGTTTGTACGTGTGTGTAGTGATTATCTATAACACCTCCATCACATTATTATTATTATTATTATTATTATTATTATTATTATTATTATTATTATTACACTAAATCCAGATAAAACACCAAGAACCTCCAGGTCGTGCACGATTACTTCAAACTAGATTTATTAAATATGTATAATGAGATATCTAAAGTAAATATTTTAGTGTGTGTGTGTGTGTGTGTGTGTGTGTGGAGCTGAACCAGACAGGTCAGAATTATTGTGCGGAGTGTTTCACATCAGAGCAGCTCCACCTACAGGACAGACGCAGTAATGAGACATCAATCCAGTGACTTCCTGATCCACACTGATCTGACTGATCTCCTGATGTCTCACATTCACTCTGTGTGTGTGTGTGTGTGTGTGTGTGTGTGTGTGTGTGTGTGTGTGTGTGTGTGTTTACAGGTGAGAAGAAAAACCTGCTGCTGTCCAACAGCTTCCCAGACCCTCGACTGGTTCCTGCTCAGGGCCCTCAGGGACCTCCGGGACCAACAGGTCTGTTTCACACACACACACACACACACACGGCGGGAATTGTCGTACACCCTACAGAATGTGCTATGAGTACGAGACTCCCTGATGTGAAGGGCGTGGTCTATGGCTCCGCCTCCTATGACACGGGTGTCAGTGAATGATGGGCGTGGTCTTCAGCCAAGTGACTCCGCCTCTGTAAGGTTTCATGAGAATGAAATAACTTGCTTTGTCAGTTTGATGAAAAGATTTGTTAAATAATATTACGGTAAAAGTTTGGATAATTACACACACACACACACACACACACAAACACACACACACACACTTGCCGTAGTGGGAGAGTGAGGCCTCGTCTGATTACTAGAGTCAGGATACACGGCTCAGGCTTTCTTTCCCATGCCTCATGCGTGTGTGTGTGTGTGTGTGTTTCCATGATGCATACTAAGCACACACACACACACACACACACACACACACACACACACACACACATTATACCTTCTATGGTTTCACTGCGCGCGGTCACAGACGCATCATGTAGAGGAATCCGTGCCAAGAGCTGAAGCAATACAAATCAAATCAGTCTGTAATTTGTTTTGCTCGGTACCAGCTGCTCGAACCTCACACGACCGTCAGAGTAAATCACATCCAGCTCTGCACCGCGTTCACGTTCCGACAGGTTTGGTATTTCTTAGGATTTGAGGAGAGCCAGATGTTCATGCCCTCGTGAGCGAGGAAGGGCGTCGGATCCAACATCGTCCGCTTCGTAAATTCCAAACACACGTCTGTAGCCTCCTCGAAATCACAGCTCCTGATGCAACAGTCATTAATAAACAACTTGTTTTCTGGATTTTAAGCCTCTCAGTGTGGTGAAGCTCCTCACCTCGTACAATGACGTTCAAAAATGAGAAACGGAAAATATTCCCGATCTCCGGATCTCCCGGAGGGCCAGTGTCCCGCCCAGATTGGTGATTGTTCTACTCAGAAACACAACTAGTTCTACTCATCAGTTAAGTCCAGATCTCTGGTCTACAGCGCAGCGTCTATCATCATGTCCTGAGGTTCCACACGCTGAGCCTCTGATCCGCGTCTGAAACAACGTCTGATGTGGATTTATGTAGATTTGTAGATTGAGTCTAATCTAGTTATTCTAATTATAATTAAAGTGAACCGTGTAGAAAATGATTAAACCTACAGTATTTTTTTGGAAATTATAATCATTTCCAGCTTTAATGAACATGATATTTTCTCCCAACTCCATCATCCATATGTGTGTGTGTGTGTGTGTGTGTGTGTGTGTGATCTCCATATAAAGACCTTTTTCTAACTGCTTTTAAAGGAAATGTCATAATTATAATTATAATGGAATTTAAGCAAGTGCTGATTGGTTTATTATCTGCAGTAATGTTGCGACATCTCCAACATCCATCTCTGTTACAGGTCGTCCCCGACTTATGAACAAGTTTTAAGTCCGATTTGTTCTCAAGTCTTATACGACTTTGACACGAATATAATTTAAAGAATATCAATCCACTCGACTAAACCTTCCCCCTTTCCCCACACTGCCATCATGTGGCCAAAAACCATAACCGCGTCTAAGGAAACTAATCTCTCACATGAAATGTAACAGTGTCGTCTGCGCGCCTTTAAATCGCGAGCGGAATCCCAGACGCCATCGTGTCTCGGAGCTGTTTTCCACTGTACTGGACTGTGAACTCTGTCTCCGGCTGCGGCGACGTTACATTACACACCACCATGTTCAAACTGCATGTCATGACGCTTCACGTTCGTAATTACACGTGACTTTTATCTAACTCTAATGTGGACACGTCTGTCCTCATGAGCTCTTTGATGCGTTTTTGCTTGCAGCGTCGGGATTTAAACACGTCATATTCGTGCGAGCGCTCATTCATTACAATCAACAGATACAATTTTAGGAACAAAAGAGTCTGCTCATGGTTTCGCTCTGGAGGACGGTGAGCAGTTAGTCAGCTGTGTGTGTGTGTGTGTGTGTGTGTGTGTGTGTGTGTGTGGAGGTCCAGAAGAAGGAAGAAAGCCAGACGTCTTGCTTTAGCTGTTCTAGCAGCTGTTGCTAGCACTGCATTGAAATCCCGCGCTGCCGACGCTGGCTGATGTCATCATTACGCAGACACAGAGCCAAAAAACTGCAATAATAATAATAATATTAATAATCTACGAGAAGTCGCATTAATTCCTATCTGCCCGTTCTCATTCAGGTCACATGACCACATACTGGCTCTGTATCCGACTGAATAAGAAAATGACTCGGATCTGGAAAACATCAGACTTTGAGACTCTGAGACTTTGAGATGATGTTTTCAGATTAATACCAAGTTACAGTTTAATTCTCAGATCTGATTGGTCAGAACGCGCTCAGTGTTTGTGTAGAACAGCGCGGCTCAGGCTGCAGCTTCGGCTCTAACAGGTTTATATTAATGTGCCTGTTCTAAAATATGGTTTCCATAGTAACAGCTTATTCACAGACCGGTACTGTGGATGTGCGACATAATGTGACACTAATAACCACTGTGGTGACGCGCTGTGGGAAAAGCAGCATCAGAATTTAAACTGGGTCCTTCATTAATCCATGAAACTTTATAACTGTTGATGAACTGTTGTGTTATTAGTGGAATAACAGACAATTATACTAAAATAGTTACAGTAACCCACTCGCGAGAGCGTATCACACCACCGTCTGCACCGTGTCATTCCTCACTCATTACTGCTCATATTTATCCTCCAAACATTTCCACTGAATTATTTTAAGTTTATTTATTTGGTAAATTTATTGCTAAAAAGTTATTCTTTTTTTCTTAAGTATATTCTTGAAATATAAAATTTTCCTCTATTCCTAATATACTGAGATCTCATTATTATTATTATTATTATTATTATTATTATTATTATTATTATTATTATTGTGTGATATCTTCTTGACTTAATTCTTGAAACATCACAAATTTATTTGCAAAAGCTCAAAAAAAATCATGCATTTTATTTACTATATTTATGCTTTAAATATTATGATTTTATGCTCAGCTTTATTCCAAAAAGGATACTTGACTGATTCCCACCTTTTTTTAATACTCCCAAATTATTACCATGTTTTTTTTTCTTTTAACTTTTTAAAACTTTAATTCACTGATGAATCTCAAAATATTTATGTTTTCTCTCAACATATTGAGGAATAATTCTTATAATATCAGAATCCACATGAGTATTTCAAACAATGCTGCTATTTTTTTTTTTTTTACAATAGAGCATTTTATTTATAAAAAATCAACATGCGATATTTTGAGAAACATATTTAGATTTTGATATTAAGATAAAAAAGGATAATATTGATTTAAAAATAAAATATAGAACATATATTACAGGTTTATTCTCATGTTTTATTATTATAGGATTTTATTTTTTTCATTCTGTTGTTAATTTATTTCCAAAGCTGTGTTTACATTCTGTGTTGTTGTTTCATAGAACAATGTCAGTTTTATTATAAAGTGCAAATTCTTTAACCCAAGACGTCCTCTCCGATCTGTACAGCACGAATCAGCGTCCAGGTTTTTTTTCTTGTCACTAGCAATTTTCCCTTCACTTTATTTTTCTCAGGAGAAATTTATCTTAACGATTTATCTGTTATATAAATATGTTTTAAAATAAAATTTATATTAATTAAGAGAAGTTGAGCCAAGTTTCATAGTAGATAAAAAAGCGATCAGTTAAGCACTGATTAAGACTCTCTCCAGCCGAGCTTCGGTCCCTCAAGGCGCATTCGCCAAAGTTTTATCACCGCTTCAGTCGGGAGAAGACGATAATAAGTCAGTCATCAGTGTTATTAGTGAATAACGTCACGGTGACCTCGGCGACGGGGACGTAACTCACCAATCGCTCGTCTGGGGTCCTGTCTGGTTTAATAAACGCCGCGTCTGACGTCGTGTTCGCTTTAGATCTTATCTATGTGTTTGCTGTAGCGTGTGTCTCATGGCTTTAAAATGACTTTATGAAATATGTTTGGTGATTTATTATCATGTCTTTATCTCGTAAACGCCAAACGCTCGCTGTGGGAGAAAACCATGAAGAGGATTCTACTATGATTTATTCTTTATCTGATTCTGGGGTTCGTCTGAAAGAGAACAAATATGTTGCAGTGTAGTATTACTGTATAATAACGAATAATACAATTATATAAAGCATATACAGGTATGATTAGTTGCAGTTATAATAATAATACATTTATATCACACAGGTCTTACAGCCATGAGATTGCATGAGATTTTGACCCTCAGTTATAAAGTTCGATAAAAGATGTGACAAAAATGTGGCCTCTTTTTGTTTTTTGTGAACAAACTAACACATCTCTGATACAAGGTAAGATTTAAAGCAGTTTTCTACATTCAGTAATCGTTACTGTATTTTTCAAAGCAACTTTGGCCAAAAATGTGGGTCGCACAAACCCGCTCCCTCCCCCTGCGACACTCATGCTATTCCTTTCTTCAGGGATCCAATTGATGGTTTTCCTAAAAAAAATTCCAGTTTTTCCGATTCAGGACAGGGTGACCGTATCGTCCCCCACCAAATGCCCCCGGGGTTCGTGTGGGACTCTAGAGACAACTGGAATGAAAATGCCCCTGGCTAAAAAAACACACACCATTTTTCATTTATGTGGGCCCATTTTTTTACCCCCGCTGAACCACTTTTCTCCCCTGACTCGTAGCTTTCTCACTTTTGGTCTGGTATAAAATAAAATAACAGAACGACTATATAAATTTTTGTTTTTAAAATACTCTTAAATTAATACCATTTTTCAAATGTACACTTTTTAAAACAAGTACCGAGCCTTGTGGTACTCCTTAGAGAGCGTTTTATCTGAAACAAAAAACATGTTGGGTTTAATTCACGTACAGTGAGGAACATTTTTGTCTTTTTAAAGTTAGCATGTTTTAGATTTAGCAATTTAGCAAGACAATTTGTGTCTCTGCCGTGATTTTTTTTAATGCAGCATGTTATTTTAATAAAGGTCAGAATTAAGAAAAAACATACTTAATACATAAAAAAAATTTCACATTTTTTTCACAGCCTCATTAAATATAATATTTATTTAATGAATAATAAATATGACTTAGAATGTAAAGACTCTGTGTTTCCTTTTTTTACACTACAACTTTAAAATGCTGTGGTTGTTATTATTTACATAGAGTTATTCTACAGCAAGGCATGATGGGTAAATCAGAAGAGTGTCTGAATGCAGAAGTTGTTGTTGGTTTAGTTGAGATCAGACAGAGTTACTGTTACAGAAAGGTCTGATGTCTCCTGTCTCGCCCCATGCAGGACCTCCAGGAGCGCGAGGACCAGCCGGACCCCCCGGCCCTATCGGACCAAGTGTGAGCAAACACACACCTTCTCACATCACAATGATACACACGCTGAACAGAGGAACCAAAGATTTCTAACCGGACCTGAGACTGTGTGTGTGTTGTGGATTAATGCGTGTGTATTTTTATTTTTCAGGGAAAGCCCGGTTCCCCAGGTGTACCAGGACCTGCGGGACCAAAGGGAGAACGAGGAGAGAGAGTGAGTGTGACATCTAAAACATTAAGTGTATAAACAGCACCTGGTTTTCCCTTCATCTCCACCTGCAGTCACACTAACACCTGCCCTCTCACCCTGCAGGGACCTCTGGGGTATCCAGGAGAGAGGGGCTTCAAAGGAGAGCCGGTAAGGAGGCTGCCCCTTTCACTTCCATCACCTGCATCACCTCCCTCAGATCCCTCACCTCCGTCACTTTCATTCCCTCCATTACATTCCTCACCTGGATGGACTTTTTGTACCTCCATCACTTCAATAACCTACATCACTTTCCTCTACTCCATCACCTTCCCTACCATCATCTCCCTCACGTCTATCAACCTCCATCACCTTCCTCACCTCCAGCAACAACCTCACTCCTCACTTGTATCACCTCCATCAGATTCCTCACCTCTTCACCTTCCTCACCTTCTCGTCTCACTCATCTTCCTCACCCACTTCACCTGGATCACCTCCATCACCTAAATCACCCCATCACCTCTCTTACCTCCCGCACATCCATCACTTACATCATTTTCCTCACCTGTCCTACCTCCATCAACTCCTTTACGTCCTTTACCTTTCAAGACTCCATCATCTTCATTAGCTCCATCACCCCTGGTCCATCCATTAGAGTCATTAAACAGTACAGTGTTCCTCTACAGGGCGAGCCAGGAGTGAAGGGAGAGCCAGGGGAGAAAGGTCTTCCGGTAAGAGTGTTTTTCTCACATACACACTGATGTACACACACTCTTTAACCTTTGACCCCAGCAGGAGAGAGCAGCAGTGGTGTCCCCAGGCCATGTGAGATGATGTTGTAATGTTCTTACAGGACATGTGTCTCTGCTGAAACTCTTTCTTTTTTCTATAATCAGATATTTTGTTGTTAATGTTGATCCTGCCTCCAGCCCTGTTCACAGTGACGGATGTTAACATCACGCTTTATCCCTCAGTGCACTTTCTGTCTCAGTGTATCTCAGCATTCAGGGAGAAATCCGATAAATGCAGGATGAAGTGTATTTCAGACGGAATTTGCACTGACTGGATGCTGCTTCACTGTCGCTCATTTCCTCTATGTTGTGATGTTGTGAGGGTCACATGGGGGGTGAATATGATGCTGGTACTGAGTTGCCCGAGTACACTGATCTCACAGATGAAGACAGATAGACATGAAACCTGATTTCTTTCTGATGTAAAGTGGGTGGAGCTAATCATGGGCAGTGCTTATGGATGCTTCGCGTTGTCCAATCACAATCCTGCCTTTATATTTTAGCAAAACTGTTTCAATGAGTGATGCAACAAACAAAGTCTAACATACAGAGTAAAATCTAATCTCACCCAGCAAGACAAATCAAGCAGAACAAGTTCAGTTTTAACTAGCAAATCAAATCTAGAGACGGATTTAAAGCTGATCTAATCTGATCTAGCAAAAAAAATAAATAAATAAATAAATAAATAATTAACGAAAAGATATATCTAATATCTAATCTGACATAGTACCAGATTGTATTTTAAACTGATTAATGAAAATTAATCTAACCTTGAAAGTAATGTCTAATATAACTATTAAAGATAAAGAAATCCTAATGAGTGAAATGTAACCCAAATCAGCGAGTGACATCTTACCTAACATAGTCAGTGAAATCCAGTCTGCCTGGTGAATTAAAGCTAATTTAGCCCAGTAAGTGACAGTAAATCTCTCGTAGCAAGACAAATCAGGCTCTGTGGGGAAACTCGATTCTAAACTAACAAATTACATTTAATCTTAAGTGGCGAATTAAAACTACCCTTAGTGAATTCAGCTTAATCTAACTTAGCAAGATACATTTGATCTAAGTTATTGAATAAAATCTAATCTGTTTTAGCAACGTGAATTCTAATCCGAATTAGCTATAATACCAAATAATATAAATTTAGCAAAAGTAATTATGCCCAACAAGAAATGTAACCCAAGTAAGTGAAATCTAATCTACCCTAACTAATGAAATGTAATGGACCCGAGCAAAAAGATGTAATCTAACATAGCGAGTGAGATCCAGTCCAGCCTACTACTGAATTTCAATCTAAGTAAACAAATTTAAAAAGAAAAACAATTTAACTCAGAAAGTGAAATCTAGTCTAATTCTGCAAGATGATTTAAGTCTAATGAGTGAAATGTAATCCAAATTAGCATAGAAATCTGTTTGAAACCTAGTGAGTGAAATCCAATGTAACCTAACAAATGAAAGCTAATGAGAGCCTTCTAATTTACCCAAATTATTCAAATCTAATCTAACCTAGCAAGATAAATTTAGTCTTACTTTTTATTTTAATATAAACAAGCAAATGAAAACTAATCTAACCTCAAGAGTTATATCTAATCTAATATAAAATCTAATCTAATCTGCTAACTTAGCAAGAGAAATGAAGCCTGAGTGGCATGTTCTGAATTTAGTGAGTAAACTCCAATCCAATATTCAAATCTAATCTAGTGAGCAAAATTGAATCTAGCCTAGCCCAGTAGCACAGTCTCAGGAGGGTCTGATCTCTGGTTCACCTGCTGTGTGAGTATTTTGATGATGGCATTTTACTGGATCAGTGTACGCGGGCAGCCGTTACCTCTCAGACTGTGTGTTGTTTTTGTTTGTTTGTCGTTTGTGTTGGTGGCGGGGTGCTGTCTGACTGAGTGTTCACCGTCTGATCCTCCTACTCCCACCTACTGACTCCACGCCAGGGGCTCACACTCCCCGTCTGAGCCTCCAGTCTCGGCATACACACAACAAACACAACGTGAAATGAAATCATTGGAACGACAAACATCAAAGATAAATTCTTTTTTTGATGTAAATTAAAGGAACGCTCCGGAATTTACTCGGGGTAGATCTCAGACACGCATGAGACATAAAATGTAGCGAGTGAAATCTAATCTAATCTGCACCGTCAAATAAAAACCTAATCCAAATTACGGAATAAAATTATTTTTTTAGACAGCATTTCTAGTCTAATCTAGAGAGTAAAATAAAAACCCAGTGAGTGAAATCTAATCTACAGAGTTAAATAAAATCTTAGCAAGTGAATCTAATCTGATCTAATTAGTAAACTAAAATCCTAGCAAGTGAAATTTGATCTAATCTCCAGAGTATAGTAAAGGCCTAGTGAGTAAAATCTAATCTAATAAAATAAAAGCATAGCAAGTGATATTTGGTATAAACTTTCAAGGAAATTCTTATTTTCTCTTGAAAGAGAAATCTAATATAACCTAAAAAAAATGAAATCTAATCTTATTTTCCATGTGAAATCAAAGCTAACATAAATAATAAAATCAAACCTAGCAAGTAAAATCGAATCTGATTTAGAGAAGCAAATTGAATTTAATTTAGAGAGAAGAATCAAATCTGTCTACTAAAATCAGAGGAAAGTGAAAGCTAATCAAACCTGACTTATGAAATCGAATCTAATCTAGCAAGTGGAATTTAGTCAAAATCGAATCTGATGTAGATCTAAACAAACATAGCATGTAGATTCTAAATGAGTGTGTAAAATCTAATCTACGTTAGCAGATGGAATCTCGTCAAAAGCTAATCTAATCTAGTCAGAATCTAATCTAACCTAGAAAACTGATTCTAAATTACTGTTTGAAATCTAATCTAATTATAGCAACTTTTTTGGGTTATTTTAACCTATTAAGTGAAATATAGCATGAAGTCTCATCTAATCTATTGAGTGAAATCTAATCTGACCTGGTGAGTAGAGCAAAATCTGTTCCAAGCTAACAAAAGTTAACGTAGCAAGCGAAAGCTAATTGCGCATACCACAGACAGATTGGATAGAAACAAGTTTTTACAATTCCGGAGTATTCCTTCAGTGTGGTGATGTCTGTCCTAAACCGAATGTGTGTGTATGTGTGTGTGTTGTGTGTATCCCAGATACAGTCTATGTGCTTTGGCGATTTCAGGTGATGGCAGTGTGTGATGGATCAGCGCTGCTGTGTTGGGTTTTGGGTGATGGTTTGGGTGATGGTTTGGGGGGTGGGGGGGGGGGGGGGGTTTGTCCGGGGGTTGCGTGAGTGGATACAGCTATCCTCCAGTTACCCACAATGCATTGCTGCTGCATGGCCCCATCTCATTATGCTGCTTGTGAACTTCCTGTCTGCCTGCTGCTCTCATGTCTGATTCTCCGAGCTCCACTTTAACAGCCACAGAGGATTTCCGCTTAAACAAATGACCTGTCCGTTCGGTTAACTCCTCCACTCCATCACCGCCGACATCGTCGCCGCTCTCTTTACTCCGCGGTCTTTTAGCGGCCCGCGTTTCGGAGGTGATTATTTTGGACCTGGTCCTGGTTTGTAATCCGAAGCCTGGAGATACCGAAACACACAGACCCGGCATTAATCATCATACACCCATGATTTACGGGCCTTAATTTGCAACATCTCTCTCGCTTCAGGAGATGTACACATCATCTATTCCTACACACACACACACACTATTCCTAGTCCCTCTGTATCAATCCGTTGTTTTCCCACTGATTTCCGAGCGCCAGCCAGGAGTGATAAGAAACCCTTTCATTACAGTACAGCTGTTTTATTTGGCTCGTGTGATCCTCCTCTTTTCCCTCACATGCACTAATTTGTACATAACCCTGCGCTGGGTTCACGACCGAGTCATTAATAATCTCCTCGAACGCGTGACGCTCGTAGTTTCACGTCCTGCAAAATATTTGTTGAACTCCGTAAGCGGAGCCGCGGAAATCTTACAAACGGTCCGGTCTGGAGTTCTGCTACGAGCTCATACCAGCCTGTCTTTAAGTTTGCACTGGCTGGGAAATATGCGTATCTGGAGGATTATAAAAAATATGAATTAGTGAAGATTGCGATGAGAGTGCAAAAGTCTTTTACACTCCCCATGTTCTCATATCATTCATCAAGAGCTTCGAACACGACCTTCATTTAGAGGAATTCATAGATAAGAGAGGCGGAGAATATATCCCTTAATAAGGGATTAAACACAGTAAATGGCTGCAGTGGGAGTCTCAGAACTAAAGAATTAAAAACAGGAGGAAAAACATTGAAACCACGTCAGTGACTACCAGCGTCCTGTTTAACTGAGTAACCAAACCTCAACTAGAACAACAAGTCAGGTGAAGAAAACGAGACTAGAACTACAACTAAGTTCTAATCATCCGTTAAGAATAATGCTGCAGATCTGGTCTCAACACACACACACACACACACACACACACACACACACACACACACACACACACACACACACGACAAACACAACACGAATAATAATCATGACGTGAAATTACTGTAAAGACAAACATGAAAGAAGCAGATTAAAGATTCCAGGGTTTACAGACAGCTGTTCACTCGCCTGTCGTTAGAGAGCAGGTCGTCAGTCAAACCCCCTCAGTCACATCACTGTAATCTAATCTACTGTACAAAAGAAAAGAAAACCCCTGGTGACGTCTGATCTAATCTGCAGTATAAAATAAAAACACACCATGTGAAGTCTAATCTAATCTAATCTAATCTAAAATAAAACCCCAGAGAGGGAAATTCAATCTAATCAAATCTGTGAAATCGAATCTAATTTTCATAGTAAAATAAACACCTAGTAAGTGAAATCTAAATCTACAAAGGTGGACCTTAATCCATCCTGAGGGTAAAATCTAATCTAATCTAATCTAGAAAGAGAATTCAAATCTGTCTTAGACCTGGGGAGTGAACCTGAATATACTGTAACTCCACGTGAAATCTAATCTCACTCAGGAAATGAAGTCTATGTCTAATCTAACTTAGTGACTGAGGTCTAATAACTAATATTAAATAGTGAATCAGACCTGACTAGTGAAATCTAATCCAATCTAGAGAGTCAAATTAAGACTAAACAAGACTAGAATAAGATTATTAAATTGATAAGATTAAGATTCCAGTAAACCAAACGTAACATTATTGGAATCTGTTTCTGTACAAAGTGTCCAGTTTTATCGTAGTTAATAATTACAAATTATCTGCTAATAGAAAAAGAAAATGTATCCTTAAAATAATAAACTATATCTGTATATACAGTATTTCAAATAATAAAAACCTGATTACATCTGAAATATTCTCTCTTGCTGATGTCATTAGCAGACGTTAGCTTGTATGTGAGTAACCCATGAGGTGGCGCTGTTTAAATAACAACACAGAGATACAGAGGAAAAACGAGAGAACTGAAGAGTAACATTTTAACTACAGAACGAGTTCGTGGTGTTAAACATCCGTCCGTCATCTCATCTCATCCTGTGTAGGGTTGCAGGAGGGGCTGAGGTTTGTCCCATTAGAGCACGTAGGGCACATGGTGGGTTACAGCCGGGCTGGGG
This sequence comes from Clarias macrocephalus, assembly GCA_011419295.1. Taxonomy (NCBI): domain Eukaryota; kingdom Metazoa; phylum Chordata; class Actinopteri; order Siluriformes; family Clariidae; genus Clarias; species Clarias macrocephalus. The sequence continues at coordinate 15,439 of JAAGKR010004628.1, forward strand.
TGCCAACTGGGGCGTTCGAGTCAAAGCGGGACTTTTGATCAGTTTCATTTTTTTTAATACAAGTTTTTTAACGTTTAGCGATTTTTAGCAATTGCAATTAACATACATGTGAAAGTTCCCACTCTTCCCAAACTGCCCCGCCCACCTCCTCTGTCAAAGCAACAACAAAAACTGTCAAAGTGTGTGTGTGTGTGGCTCATTTAAGGGCCAGAAAAATAATAACTAATAATCAAAAGAGACTTGAGCTTTACACCTACAAACTCTACTTTGTTATATAAAGAACGTTGTATGTGATGCTGTGTGTTGGTTGACTGCATGATCTCGACACAGAAGGCGTCTCCGGCCTGTTACCCGCATGCTTGTGTGTGTGTGTGTGTTTGTTTTTTTAACCTTACAGCATGGCCTACAGAAGAAAAACCAAAAACAAACTAAAATAAAGACTAAGTGTTGGAGTAATAACAGAGCCAGATGTTTTTATTTATTTATTTATTTATTTATTTTTTATGTCTTGAATCGTACAGTATGTTTAACCCATTAAACTTCTAATATTGAATGACTTACTGTAACAGCTTGCACCGTGCACTGCGAGCGCTTGCTTTGGCTTCTGCTCCCGTAACTTGACGGCTGTATCTGTCTCCACAGGGGGACGGCATACACCAAATCCGTGAGGCCCTGAAGATCTTAGCCGAGAGGGTTTTAATTCTCGAGACTATGATCGGTATCCACGGTGAGTAGGCAGGGCCAAAGAGGTCAGGGGGCAGAGGGGGGGGACTCGGGGGGGGAGGGGGGGACGTGAGATTAGATCAAGGAGACGGACAGGCACTCAGAGAACAGAGCCCCGCCCCCAGCAGCACCATGGTAACCTGGTGCAGGACCCTCACTGCTCTTGATCTTTGGTAGGACGTTAGTTTGAAGATGTTGCAGGACTTACAGGCTGACCTGGAGCTGCTGGCTCGCAGGGTGCAGCTGCTGGAGGCGATCATCTGGCCAGGTAAAGATCTGCAGACTGAATATGTGCTGCCCTCTGCTGGACTGGTTAGTGCCCGTGTTGAACATTAAAGCTTAACATGCAGGTGTAGGATATAAATGAGCTACAAGAAGGTGCTGCTCCTGATACAGAAGTGGACTCTTTCTTTTTTACCTATATAAGACTATTCTATATACGACTAAGTTTAAGATTACACAGTGCTGGAGGTAAGTAACTGGACAGTGACACGTTGAGATTCTCAAACACGGATTTCCAACCCAGTGCAGTTCACAAGAGTGGAGAAAGGCAAATGCACATTCTCAAAGCAATAACTTTTAATTATTACAAGCACAGTGGAACCTTGGATTGCGAGTAACACGGTTTACGAGTGTTCCGCAAGACAAGCAAAGATTTTTAATAAATTTTTATTTAAAAAAACGAGCAAGTGTTGGTTTACCAGTGCCGAGTATCATGTATCACGCATGGGCCTCTTATTTTGACACTGAGTGATCACAACTGAGCCAATGATTTTTCTCTCACTTGCACTGCGGAATTGTGGGTAATTGTCTCCCCTGCTCTGTCTTAGGGCTCGTCTCTTACTGGTATAATCAACGTCTCCCTCTCTGTTTCAGCATCTCCTATGTGTGTGCACGCGAGTAATTTGACACCGACACACACACACACACACACACACACACACACACACACCAACACATGCACACACACTCTTTTCTCCCCGGCTTCACTCAAGCACACAGAAACTCAGCTGTGTCGCGATTCTTTTCAAAGGTAAGGTGCTGGTTTATTTGTTTTTGTTTTGTTTTTACTTTACGGCAGTGATTCCGTTAGTATGCGCACACGCAAGTGTCATTAGAGAGATTTTTTCCGTTAAAACGGTGCTTCCATTGTGTGTGTGTTTCTTGTGAAACTTAAAAAGCGAGGAGGGAGGAGGAGTGTTACTGTGTAAAACAAGGCGAGGGAAGTGGCTAATTCCACACACACACACACACACACACACGGCGCCTGCACACACAAACGGAAACACTTATCTGTCGTGATTTATTTTAACTTTTTTTTTTAAGGTAAAGTGCAGGTTAATCTGTTTTATTTTAACTTTTTTTGTATTTTATTTCCGGGAGGGGCTGTGGAATGAATAATTAGAGTTTTCATTATTTCTTATGGGAAAATCTGATTTGATTTATGAGTGTTTTGGAATACGTGCCCACTTCCGGAACGAATTATGCTTGTAATCCAAGGTTCCACTGTACAGTAAGTCCCCTACATATGAACATTCTAGTTAAGAACTTTTAAAGACCGCCGAAGTTAGACCACATGTTCGGCGTGCTTTGTTCAGGATGTTCAGGAGTTCACACTTGTTTGCTGTATTTTTTGTCTTGTTGATGTGAGAGTGAAAAGAAAGAAGCTGGTGAGGGAACTAATGCAAATCACCGATAATGTTGGAAGAGAAAAAAGTCAGAAAGCAGATCTTGTAAAGATTGTTTCCATTTGAGTTTCAGTTCACACTTAGGATTTAGGATTTCCCGCCTGCTTGTGGATAGTCATGAAGGCGTCACTGCCCAGCGATCCTCGTCCTGCACTTTGCCAGAACGCCAGTTCAGAGGGTTCTCTCTTAGTCCGCTTGTTTTCTTCCGCCTGATGTTGTTTGAACCCTGAACTCAGACCTGTTTTTCTCTCGCACAGAACCTGACGGAGGATCCGGAGACGGCCCGTTCAGCACCCCGTCTACGGATTACTTCCGGAACAAGCGGGCCGGCGTCCTGCCCTTACGGGTCAAACCGTCGCCCCTCCTTACCGAGACGAAAATCCGAGGGAAGTCCTAAAGGTTCAGACTCTCGGCCCAGCTTGGACTGGCAAACCCTCTCACGTCCCTGTAACACGTACCGTCCTACAGATCCGCTCGCTCACTCTGGAACATCCCACTGAATAAGGAAAGGGGGGGGGGGGGGACACCACCTCAGGGAAAGAACCAAGTGGTGCTGTAGAAGTTCACCATCGCAACTGGAAATCAGTCTTTAACTTCACTCTAACTCCTTTTGGAAGAAACAACAAAAGAGAGACACGTGCAGTCGTTCAAACGTTCATACGATTCGGGACAATAAAGGGGCGAAACAAGCTGGTACACGTGACGGAGAAGAACATCAGGTTATTCCCCGCGGAAGTCACTCTATATATATATATCAATATATTTTAACAGACCCCTTAGGGAAGCTAGGAAATGTATCGTATGTAGGAAAACACGTATTAACTCTTCATTTTTCAAACATTTAAGCAATAAATAAATGACTGTAGTTATCCTCCCTAGCATTAAATGCACTATTTTAGATGTTTGTTTTTTTACCTAGAGAAGTAGGAATGGAATGGATCCCCGTGCAGACGTCCCGGACGGTGACATTCTGACCTTGTGTAATCTTTACCTATTTATTTGCAGTTTAATTTGGAATTTATTACTACATGGCCGTGCAGGATTCATCTCCGTGTTTAAGAATTCACACTGAGTGCACACGCCATCGTTCCAGCCCAAGTGTGTTAGCGTTTAACAGTGAACTAAAATCCAAAGGAAGTAGATAAATGGTCTAAATAATTTTCATTTCTTATTCTTCTTAGTAACTGATGTCTTTTGAAGATGGAGCTAAAAATATCAAGTTTAAAAACCCTCAGTTCGTCCTTCATCTTCACTGCTGCCTGACTGAAACACTAATTCAACAACGAAAATCTAAATTCTCAGTTATTTAACCACAAAAGTGGAGATTTAGTGAGTTAGTGCTTGGACCCCTTTAATCGCTGCTTACTGGACTTTTGTTTCTCTTATATTTTGAAAGTGATACATTTTTATTCATGATCTAAAATCTACTAAAAGGAAATCATCTGTGCAAATGATGAAAAAGCAATAAATTCACTCGTCTCTACAGAACGTCTCTTAAAATAAATAGATAAATAGATAAATAAATAAATAAATAAATAAAGCATAACCAACCCCCCCGAGTATTAATAGAACTCTTGATTTTCTCCTCACACACAGACGTCAGGATCCGAGTGATGCCATGCTGTGAAATAAAGCTTCACTAATGTATCGATAAGAGAATAATCAGAATGTTAATCTGCACAAAATGACTTTTTAAACAAGTGAAGAATCCTTGAATCCAGTCAAATGTATCTACACTTAAAACATCACGGCAGCAACTCACATGTATAAATGATGATTTTTAGTCAACTTTTACTGCGATTTCAAGCAAATAAATGTCGCTTCTATTGACAGATGGTTTTGAATTATCGGAAACTCAGCGAGATACTTTTGCTTAAGGTTTTCGTAGTTTGTTGTTGTTTTCGTTTAAAAAATTGTAGACGAATTTAAATAGATTTAAGATATTTTCACTTGCTAAGACGTTATTTTCACGCTGTATAATAAGTGTCACGTTCAGTAAACTGTACAGACTGTGTGTGTATTAGCATTTAGCATAAATACCGTCAGCAGTTCTCAGGTCTAAAGAGAAGAAGGTTTGAGGATCGAGGAATCAGGAATCCGTCCAGGGTTAAAACTGTCTCAGGATGAAATGGTTTAACTGAACATTTGATGCCGTCGGCACTGAGGAGCTCGGAGTCGGGGGGGATGATGGGGATTATCAGATGAAGAGTAAATAAACATGTAGGCAGTAAAACTTCAGCGTCTGACTTTAATCCATGACAGTTAATGGAAGATCAGGAAATTATGAAACTATTTTTTGCACATTCAGCAACAAAAAAAAAGAGAGAGAGAGAGAGAAATCTGGGCTGAAATGATGTACTGTGCACTCGGTATAGATCCCCTGGGAGAATGCAGTACTGTACAAAAGTTTTGGCCCCCTCATTCCTCCAGACTTTCTTTTATGTTTAATGTACTTTTCCAGACTTCCTGAAGCCTCTCGTGTTCACTCCAGCTGTACCTGAGCCTGGTTTGTGTTTGTTGAGCCACACGGTGGTGATCTATCAATCATCAATCATAAAGAAACATCTACCTTCAGTCCTGAGCCAGTGAGACACAGGTGCAGGTGATGATCAGGAGGTGATTAGTTTACTGCTGATGCTGAGGGGCTGGAGCAGACGAGAGGGCAAACGAGGTCGCTGCCGCTGAGGCTCTTACAGAAACGACCCGTTTGTGCAGTAAAGTGTAAATCTTTCGGCACTTTGCAGCCTGTCGCAGTGAAACATTTGTTCTAATCATTTTACATCATTTAATTGTGTTTAATAAGAATAAATAGGGGGGGGGGTCAAGACTTTTGCACAGTACTGTTTGTAACACTAACTAAAACTGAAGCATTTACAAGCTAAACTGTTCTTTTAAACGTCAGAGATGCTTCCAGGGCGTTTGTCGTCAGAAGGTTCTCCAGCCGGCCTTCAGGAGGAACCCGGAAGGTTCCGTGTAACAAACCCGCGCGCGCGTAGAGAACCGCTGCAGACGTTTCTCTCCTCCATAGAGTCTACGAACACTCGTTCAGGTGCTTCACTGCAGACGGACTGATCTGATTAATCACAGGACTGAGAAATTAACTTGAATCTTTTTGTTTATTCGCCTCAACCCGACTTCTTTTCCTTTTTCATAAACATCTGTTGTTTTGTTGTTCGTTACTTCTCTCGATCTCAGTGTTAATTATTTAAGAAACGATTATTAGTTGATGTCTCTGTGATGTTTTTGTACGACACGTCGTGTCCCGTCGGCTTTTCATTCCTCTGTATTTTCGCTCGGATTCTTCGTCTTGTGTTTGGTTTAGTGTGAAAGACAATAAAGTGTTTCGTGCGTTTCGTTTCTTTTCTTATAAATCTTGTAATGTGTGTGTTATTACATTCTGTGTGAGACAACCTGAAATCAAAACCTTACGAGATTCATCACTTATGATCCCTGATCTGTCCAATCATACATCATCGACTTTTACATAAAATAAAAGGAATCTGTAATTATTCAAAAAATTAAACTAAATAATTTAATTCACCTCTATACAGCTACTTGCTTAAAACAATTAAACCAGCCATGAGTATTACTAATATTTAATTTTATTTTATTCTCACACACGGCCTTCAACCCAGAAAAACACCATGTTACAAAATAAATGTAATTAAATTATAAGGTGTGTTATAATAATAATAATAATAATAATAATAATGTTTCATTCTTCTTTCTTCTTAAATCGAAAAAAAAAATAAAGTGTATGCAAATAGTGACAAAAATAAATAAATCCATCAATATACCATTCAGTTTATACATTTAATATTTTATAATAAGAATTTAATTAATGTTTCAATATTTTATCTTCAGTGTTCAGGAAGAGTTTATTGCAGAATTTTCTGTCTTCATTTCTACAATGACACATTTTGATCTTTTTGCTGTAACTTTGAAAAGAGGGGGGAGGAGGGGGGGGGTTCTCCTCTTTAACACACACACACACACACACTTTACAGAACTGTAAATAACACCTCGCATTAATACATTTGAGATTGTGTTCCTGTTTGTATTATGGGATGTCGTCCACACCGTCGCCCCTGAGCGCGCGCTGGGTCACGAGGTCGACGCCTTCCTGCCTTTAGAGACGACCACGGCGTCCTCGCCGACCTGGTCCTCGATCAGCAGAGAGATCGCGCCATCCAGGTGCGGAGACGCGGCCAGGGCCACCACGGCCTTCTCCATTGGGAAGCCCATCTTCTCCAGCTGCTGCAGCCTGATCAGCATCATCAGCATCAGCATCATCATATTAATCATCATCATAATGATAATCATCATCATCATCATCATAAGCATCATATTAATCAATAATAATAATCATAATAATAATCATAATATTGTTATTAATAATAATATTCATAATAATAATCAGATTAATAAAAATCATCATCATCAGATTAATAATAATAATAATAATAATACTGCTAATAATGATCATTTCTGTATCGTCATCACCCAAATCATTTCCAGCTTTTAGATCTTTAATTAGAGGCGGGGCCTAAGTCGTCATCCTTACACCTGTTCTCCACGATGGCCTTGTCTTCACCACTGAGCCACGCCTGAACCTGACATTCTATAAATCCTCTGAACCTGCATCTGATTGTGGTTAAAAGGTTTCCTTTGTTTTCTTGTAAGTAAATCTTCACACACCTCAGTGAGGAAACGGAGGATTTCTGGACTTCCACCTTCTCCGGCGTGCCTTCAGGAGCGTCCCTCAGCGACGCCAGTATCCCCGCTCTCAGCAGCTCCTCCTCTAATATCTGCTCGTCCGTCACCATGACGGCTTCCGGCTGCCACTCGGGCGCGGTGTGTGTCCACGCTTGTGTGTGTGTGTGATCCTCCAGCTGCGACCTGCTGGCTGAAGCGGCGTGTCCAGTGTGAGGGACAGATCTGAAAATAAGAACGAGATAACCTCACCTTGTGTCACGGTTCGGTTCGGTTCGGTTCGGTGCGGTACGGCGCGGTTGCTGATCTAAATCCAGAACTACCTGCACCCTGGGGAATATCTTTACCTCTGGGTTCTAGAACTGTTCATCACACCCAGAAATAGACAAAGCTCCCTGCACCGCTCTCTGATGCCCCATGTGGTGAGTGTGCAGAGTGTAAAAGGAGCCATGTTTGATTGACAGTGAAGGTTTCTCATGTAAAACGCGCACTGACCTCTGCGCAGACGTGATGTAGGTTGGTAGTTGATATTTAGTGGAGATATAAAGCCAGGCTGGCAGGCAGGAGCAGACGCCGAGACCCTCGATCCGCTGCAGGAGCTCGATTAACTCAGTGCTGTCTGGGAAAGGGGTTAAGGACGGTCACTGGGATGTGAACATACACTATATATACAGTAGGTTGTTAATTCTAGAGAGTAAAGGATACAGCTGAGCCCCAGGCAGATGGCGTAGAAGTGCAGAAGTCCCGGTGCATTTGGAAGGAGGAACAAATCGACCAGCAAGACGAGCCAAGGCAGGGACCAGGGCGGCAGACAGCGCAGCGCTCGTCTCCGTTTGCTCTGGCGACACTGAGCCGCGAACAGGGCCAGCTGGGTGCCCGAGTATCCGCATATCCGACTGGCCTCGTCCCCCGTCACGAACAGGAAGAGGGCGTAAATAGGGGGCAGGAGCACCGTAGAGACAAGAGACAGGACAAGGAAGACCGCCGTGCCCCATTTCCTCTCCTGACTCGGCCCGAGGTACAGCAGCAGGGACACGTCATGGAGCAAAGACACAAACTCGTCATGACTCACAGCGTAGAAGATAAAATCTGCAAGAGATATAAAATATAATGACTAGAATAAAAGAAAGGTTTGGTCTGAACATCAGTCAGAACTCGTCCTTTTAATGATATCTTTATGTTTCTGTCTGGACAGAATTGACTGAATCTCCTGCAGTCCTTCTGTTTCTGCCTGAAGTTTAATCTGCACCATCAGTGAATCTAAATGTGGAGTAAAAGTGATGTTATGAACAGTTATGTGTGGATTTAATAATCTATTTTAAAATAATCTACTAATGCGCTGCTGTCTCAATGTAAACAAACACCTGCACCAATAGATATTAATTAGAAAAGATAAAGTGAATATTTTTACTGGCATTAGTTCATATTTTCACTTTGGCTGAAATAACAGCGCTGAAGTGGTAGAAGTGAATTTTAACACGCCGGAGTCGTTTTAAGACAAAACTTCATCTTTATCTGATCGACTTTTTCCATTTCTCATCTGTGATTCTCTCTCCGATTACCGAACAGGGAGTGTATTTGTCTGAGCACCAAAGAAGTACAACTTAGTGTAAACAAGGCGTCAGATACTCGACCTTACAGAATGTGATTTCTGTGTGTTAATAAGTGAGACAGAGAGACACACAGACATGTACGTGGACTTCAACCTCAAATAATCATAAGAAGAAGAAGAAGAAGATCATCACTCATTACATTAAAGATCAGCAGATTATTTTTAATGTGAACATTTTAACTCTCTACAGACTCTTTAACCGTCAACGACACATACTACCACCAATAATGAAGACATGGAGCCGCAGGTTCATGATGCAGGACAGAACTTACCATACACACCTGGGACGTCACCTCCTGGCCCTAAACTCAGACTGGCATGAATGTCACAGAGCCACACCAACAGAGTCAGGGTGAGGATCAGAGCTGTGCCACCACACACACCTGATCTGGAGCCGAACCACAAGCATGGCCACATCCTCACACAGCCTGCTGGATCATCTGATCCACATGCCAGGCATTTCTGCTCACTCCTCAGTTCTACACACTCAAACACACAGAGACAAGCAGGCAGAGTCTGCCTCAGACTAGCTAACAGGAGTCAGACATCGCTTTATAAATATATATTATACAAAGATTATACTTAAATAACGCACTGATTTACAATCACATGTCATATACATCAAAATGGAAAAGTTATACAATTACACTCCCTATTTGTTTTCATTTTCTCAGCCAATTACTCTGACACTGGCGCTTCCTCATGGGCGACACCATTCACGCTTATTTAAAACTATACACACATATATACGCTTCCTGTTTAAAAAACACAATTACCACTAATCTATATAGTAATAAAAAGTATTAATTAATAATCCTAGAAAGAATTATACAGAAAACACAACATTTTAAGGTTTATTTGCCACACCGTACACCCCTACGCAGCACACACATTGGTACATCCGATGACGTAAGGTTCGTATTTTTTTTAAACCTCTGCGCATGAGCGTTTCGATCACCCGCCTCAGGGGCCGCATTTGAACCGCGCATGCGCACTAAGTGTATTTTTTTTGCATATCGACAGCAGCGAAAATGGCGTCGGCTACAAGTGAGTGTGTCTTACGAGTGTTCGGGTTTAATCGCTTTTACACGAATGTTGTGGTTTTAGACGTTTGATATATAACACTGCGACTTCTTTATACAAACAAGATAGGTTCGGTGAAAATAAAACAACTAATACGAGCGTGGAATTAATAGTTTTATTGTTAGGTCATACACGCAGCTAACAGGTTAGCTAGTTAGCGAGGTTAGCATCCGCGCATCCGGGTACTTCACGGTTTGTTACGTGTGTAGCGGCGGTTTTGTTTGAGGGGGTTCGCTAGCTTAGCTTTGCTAGGCCAAACTTTATATATATAATATTTTATACGATATATAAATTGTAAGATTAATAAAAAAAGCCAGTAGGTGGATTGTGTTTGAGTTTACTTGTAGTTAGCTAGCTAGTTTTATTTTATTATTAAAAGCTAACTCGCCTAAAACACTGCAACTAAGTTTATCGATTTTTACTTTTTTATCAGAAATATTTGACGATTTTAAACAGTGCGGATGTGTTTAGTTAGACGTTTTTCCCGCCGTTTGTTAGCCATGAACTCTGATAAACTCGGGTGCAAAAGTTTATGCACCCCAAATATTTTTTGTTTTTAGTTTTTACCTTAAAGACTCGAAAAAAAATGTCCTCGTTGTATTTGATGATGAATTAAATAGTGATAGGTGTTTGTTTATTTTTGCATAAAACAGCCAGCGAAAAATCGAGACAAAATAAAATAAGGCGGTCTCTTTTAAATATGCAAATTTCGATTTCCGAAAGGCGCGTCGAGTCACGTGACTAGACCTGCTTATGGTTGGCCTAGGCACAGCTTTATGGTTAGTGTATAGTACAGGCACTCAACCTATGTAAAGTGTGTATGTATATACATAAAGAAGGCACAAAACTGTAGCTATATACATATATATACACATACACACACATGCGCGTGCACACGCGTATATGTTTATATAAACAGCTTTTTTATTTCTCCAGTGTGGTGTGAACTTGAATGTAAGCATTGGTGTAAATGTGTGGTGTTATTCCAGAGCCTGTGTCTCTGAGGGGGAGAGATGTTTACACTACACATTGTTCCACCTTTTAAAATAACTTTGGCTCTGTGATGCGTGTGTGTCACATGATCTCTGATGTATCGCTAGCTAAAGTTTTTTCTTTTTGTGTGTTTATAGATTACAGTGGATACAGTCAGGCTGGTGCTCAGCAAGCGTAAGTGTTTAGTCTACTCTCTTCATTCAGTTTAAAATTTTTTACACATTTACCTTTTTTTTTTTTTCTGCTTACATAGCAGCTTAGTTTTGATTTAACGGTGACATGTCCTGAACTTGTCGAAGCTTGAACTTTGAGCTTTAGGTTCCTTCCATGTCCTTTTCCATGGCAGTCACTTATCCATCAAGTCCATTCACACAAACCTGCACTGCTTTTATAGTAAACTAATCAACACCAATCAGAGCCCAGATTTTGTGCCCAACTTTGTGCTGTGGTTTAGTGATCGCTATCCCTGGCGTCTTGGTGTACTGATAAGCTTTCCTGTGTCCGCAGGTACGGCTCGTACGCAGCCCAGCCCGCTCAGGGATACGGACAAACTGCACAGGTATGTCCAGAGTTCTGACCAAGGGGTAGAAGGGGAAAAAATGTTTCACAAAAATATTAATTTAACAAACAACCAGGCGTTGTAGTGTTTAGAGTGTGTATGTTTGTCTCTCAGCAGGGATATGCTCAGCAGGACTACAGTTCATACGGCCAACCCGCTGCCACCGACTCTACTTACGGACAAGCAGCCCCCTCTGCTGGAGGATACACACAACAGCAGTACGCAGCTGCATATGGACAGTCCACTGCTCCAGGTTTGCTCAGAACACGTGTGCAGTTAAATGTGTGTGTGAGAGAGAGAGAGAGAATGTGTTCTTTTCATTATATACGAGTTAAGTTTGTTTAATTCAGTTCTCTCTGTTTTTCTTCCAGCTGCTTATGGCACTGCTCAGGCTGGAGCTCAGGGCTACACTCAGCCAGCTGCTCAAGCCTACGGGACGAGCAGCTACGCCAGCACCACGGCTGCACCTCCTGCCTCTCCAGCGTCGTACGCCGCGCAGCCGGGATACACCGCTCCGTCCGCTTACGCAGGATACAGCCAGCAGGCTGCCTCGGCTGCGCAGAGGTACCAGCTCGGCTTAATGTATCGTGTGGATACGGTTTCAGTTTATAGTGGAAATGGTCATCATTCAAACCTTTTTATTTATCTTTTTTTTTTTCTTGCATTGTAGCTATAACGCTAGCGCTGCACCCACCTACACCCAGGGTGGCTACCAGGCACAGCAGGCAGCCTACGGGGGGCAGCAGCAGGCCGGCTACGCTCAGGGCCCGCCCCAACAACCTCCGTCTGCAGGCTACCCTCCTCCAGCTAACGGATCCTACTCTCAGTCACAGTACAGCCAGCCCGGGGCTCCTCAGAGCGCCTATGACCAGTCCGGAGCCTACGGTGAGCCGCTCGGGGGTTCTCTCAGAACTTTTACCATCCTCTGCAAGACACATAATGCGTATGAGTAGTGCAGCATTTATTCGTGATCCTTTTATCTTGTGCAGGTGGTTACGGTCAGGGAGGGGCGAGCGGGGGGTACGGAGGCCCTCAGCCGCCACAGCGCGGAGGTTACCAAGGGAACGGCTACGAAAGGATGCGAGGTGGACCTCGGGGTCGCAGCCTCATGGGTCGGGGCATGGGGTAAGTTCTGACACGCTAACTGATTCACAGCTAACTGCTGCCTTACCCAGCCCCCCATCAACAGGCGAGACATGCATGATGGCGCGTACACGCATAGCGGTCTACTTTTGTCTAGCCTAGCATTTCCGAAATAAAACACAGCTACATCACCTTTTTATTTTAAAAAAAGGCAAAATCTTTTTTTTTTATTATTATTTTTTTAACACTGCATGCAGGATCACTCTCTCCTCCACACATATACCTACGTACATGTACACACACACACAAAGCAGGTTTTTATTTATTTTGAATCCCTTTATGGGTGCTGTATTTATCAGGTTCTATGGTTAAGTAAACAGTAAGGTTTGTAATCTTTTTCTAGAAAAATCAAGGTTTAGCAGCTAAACTATTAGATAAGCTACAAGTGCTTGTGCATGCATGTTTAACTAACAGACAGCATGGAGTCACGGGTTCATCAGCTGCCCCGCTAATACCCAAGCTACCGTTAGCAAAACCTGAACACCTGTTTGGGTCTCAGATGTGTGAAGTGACCGAGTAAATCATTACTATCTCTGTGAAAGAGGGGAAAGGTTTACTTTTCAAAACTGGTGTGTTTTCAGATCACTCCTTCACAGTGTTAACTGAAAAGTGTTGGGGTTAAATTTTATAATATATTCTGGGGTTTGCGGGACCTTAAGTCAAACGAACCTTAAGGATAATAACGGAAGAATGTCTGGTGATGGCTGATCAAGAAGGTTTTGTGTGTAAGCAAGGAATCAGAAGCTGGATCGTGTTTGACGCGTGTCTGATCGAGGTAGTTCAGTCCCTTTAGTAAACGTTTCAAGGTAGCTGATTTGAGCACACGCGGTCAGATGAAGACACTTCAGCTCTAACGTCTGGTTTCCTTGAAAAGTAAAAATGGGTGCATGGTTAAGGATTCGATACAAGTTCCACTGAAAGACAAACAGATTATTATTTTATCTGCATCTTTAATGGGGCTGTTTAAACGCTGCTTCTATTCCATCACGTGTTTAATGTTTTAAGTCGTGTGACAGTCACACCTGGACAGGAAGGTATTGGATAAGTCCTGTTTTTCTTTTACACAAACATGATCAATTGCAGGTTTTTTTTTTTTTTTTTCCATGCCAACCCCCCCCCCCCACCCCCCACCCCCATTCCCCAAGCGTGACTTTCCCATGAGGTTTACACAATTAATGCTTACTGAATGATTTATAGTTTGGCTTAAGGGTTTTATTTTTCCTCTCATTCAATCATAAATGGACTCTCAGCGCTGTCTGTCTCATGGGGAACCCTAAGGTCTGTGTAGTATAGGTTTATTTGGGGTGTAATGTGCTGCTGGTTTTCCTATCCATGACCGTAAGAGTGCATCATGCACTAATTTATACATTGGTTTTATTAACATATACATCACGTAGTCAGATCTTTAAATAAGTAAAGGTCTTGCGTAGTAAGACCTTTAAATTATTTATAATATAAAATAAATAAATATTATAGAGGTTTATCAAAGATAATTTCCCCATTTATTATTATAGTGGTTTATTAAAACTCTGCCCTCTCTGTTAGGATTATTATCCTGAAATTTTTTTTTTTTTTGAAGGTGCTTTTGCTTTGGTGAGAAATTCAAAATCAGAAATGCTGGTCATCAGGGCCGCTCCAAAGTATTAGACCCCATGTTTCTTCATTATGAAAAAAACCCAAAAACATTTACAACCATTTAAGTGCTTCTTCCACAGGGTTCCAGTCCAAACTGAAATTAGATTTGGTTATTGGTGTCAAGATATTTGTCCTTAATGTTGGTAGGAGAGGGAGAAGAAAGAAAAGGGTTAAAATTGGCCGCACACCATTTTGAGTTTTTTTTTTTTTTCCTTTTTTTTTTTTTTATTGTCATGGTTCATTCATATCTGGCCATGTGGTTAATTAAAGTTAAATAAATGCAGTGGAACAGGGAGAGGTGTAGAGCCTGAGTCTATACAGTTCTGGTTCAAAATTGTTGGTGTGATTGTGAACCAAATTTTTTTGGTTGTCTTGGCTACTTTTGATTGCATTTGGGAAAACATTATTCTAAAGGAGCAAATCGATGAACTGTTGACGCTGCACCATTCTGAGTATTTACAGAATACAATTTATTTAATTTTTACTTTGAAATTATTTGCACATGGCCAAAGGGTAATTCATTAAAAGTAAATGCAGTGGAGCTGGAAAAGGTATGGGTGCCACAAAGACATTTTATTTTTTTATTTACATTAGAAGGATGTTTAAGTAAAAAATACATAAATCTATTGTGGAGCAGCTAATATAATTTTTTTTTTGTTTAGGAATCTTGTCCGTTTAGTACTGGGGTAAAACCTTTTTATATACTGTGTACATATATAATGCATGCATTTTTTTTGTTAACGTTTGAACTTTTCAAACAATACCCTAATAAGTTATACAGATTTACTAAAACGGATAGGGCTTCCACAACCTGATTAAAACACTCCGCATCCTGACACGGGTGAAACTCTCACCAGTTCAGACTTTATTTTTTCTAAAACATTTAAAAAATAATTAGTGCTTTAATGATTAAAGTACGAGACAAGAGTCTCAAAGTTCGATCTCGTCACGAAGAGGAGCCAGACGTCTGATCTGTCTACAAGTTAGTGATTTTCTCTTTATCTCTGTAAGTCTAATTTGTTAAATCTTAAAGAAAGGTAAGCGTGCACACCCGCACCAGTTTTTTTTAAACCCCTGATTGATTACTTTTGTGGTGGTTATCATTATTTCTTCTCCAGGAGGAGTGTGTGGTTGATGTGACAATGTTTTGTGTTTTTGGGAAACACTTGAAGCTCCAGTTTAGGACTTTTCTCCAGTGAGATTGGAGCTTCTGTGTTTCCACACGGGTTGTGATTTCACTGATTTTTACACTTTAACACTTTTTGTCATATTTGTTATGCTACAGGAAACAGAGCGTCATTACTTTAGGTCCGTATCAAAGCCAGCAGCTCACAGGGGTGAAGGGGAACTCGCTCAAAATCAAGAATTTAGAAAACATTGTGAAAGTCTGTTTTTAAATTGTGATGTACTTTTTTTATTTCTCCTTTTTTTATCTGTATTGTAATTTGTACTTGTATTGATTTATTTTTCCTTTTAACATGACTTAAATTAGTCCAAGGATAAGTTTAAAGGTTTTATATACAAGTTATAATTTTTTTTTTAACCAGTAATGAAATGTTTGTGTTCGACATTTATGGTTCTTGCTGTAAAATGATGCTCTTTTAAATAATTTTGCTTACATCATCAGTGATGCGGTGCGCCGTGGTATTACATGGGGTTTTATTCTCTTAAAAAACAATGATTTAATGAGATCACAAGATTACGAGAGGGGACGAGTGTGTGTTTTATATCCATGTGCTGTTGAAGTCCCCTTGGTTCAAGACTAAATGGAATTTCACCTATCTTCATTCGTAGCATGGCTGGAGACAGAGGTGGCTTCAGTAAGCCTGGTGGTAAGTTACTACAGAGTATTACACTGGCTAGAGTTTATTCATTTATGCCCGAGTTGCTGTGCCACTTTCTGGTGTCAGAGTTATTTTAAAGCGGGGCTTCCCTTTTTCAAAGGGTTTATTTGAACCAGCGTCCTTTCAGGATGTTTTTTTTTTTCTTTACATTTCGTATATATTTTTTATTTTTTCCCTTGTGTTAATCATCCTATCCAGAGAAACACTAAAATTCATCTCACGTCGCCTCAGTAATTTACCAAATACTGCTGCTGCCAGTGATGCACTTTTCCTTTCCTGTTGTACATAACGACTCTTGTTTTCTTCTCTTCTATTTCTTTTTTCTCTTCACATCAGGACCACTGAGGGATGGAATGGAGGGTGAGTATCATCCTCAGCACCACCAGCTTCTCAAACACCCACAAACTCTCATTAATGTTCGTCACAAAATCATTTTTGTTTTATATATTTTTTTTGTTTTTGTTTCAGGATATCCAGGAGAGCAGGATGAGTCTGAGAACAGCACCATCTACATCACGGGGCTGACGGAGAAGGTCACGCTTCCTGACATGGCCGATTTCTTTAAACACTGCGGGACGATAAGGGTGAGGGCGCTGAAAGGTGTGCGATCAGAACGGCGCCGGGGTGTCACATCGAGGTTTCATCCATCTTTTGGGTTTTGGTTTGTTACAGATAAACCGGCGTCTGAACCAGCCGGCCATCAACATCTACACTGATAAAGACTCGGGCAAACCCAAGGGGGACGCCACCCTGTCCTACGATGAGCCCTCCTGTGCCCGAGCCGCCGTGGAGCATTTCAACGGTGGGTCATGCATGCGCTTGCAAAGACGTCATAATGAAGCAAGAAGCTTAAAAATGCTTCATTATTGATATTAAATGTTGCCTCTCAAGACGGATAGAAGAGTAAACAAGTGTTGCCATCTTTTGGTGGTTAATTAAATATTTATACTATATATTCATAATGTTAATTTGTACAGCAGTTTGTGAGAGGCGTTATTCCCCGAGTGCTGATAACAGACAGTAACAGCACTGGGACGTGTAAATATCTGTGTGACTGGGCGTGTCCCAGGTGTTGTCCAGTGGTTAATGACACTAACTGTGTGTGACTGGGCGTGTCCCAGGTGTTGTCCAGTGGTTAATGACACTAACTGTGTGTGTGACTGGGCGTGTCCCAGGTGTGGTCCAGTGGTTAATGACACTAACTGTGTGTGACTGGGCGTGTCCCAGGTGTGGTCCAGTGGTTAATGACACTAACTGTGTGTGTGACTGGGCGTGTCCCAGGTGTGGTCCAGTGGTTAATGACACTAACTGTGTGTGTGACTGGGCGTGTCCCAGGTGTGGTCCAGTGGTTAATGACACTGACTGTGTGTCTCAGCGTGGGTGAGAGTCGGTCTGTACGGTCCGCAGTACTGAGGAGAGAGCAGCTGCCTGACCACACCCACATTCACACCCAGTCACAGAAGCACTTTCAGCAACAACACACATCTGATAACGTTATGTCGTCTTAAACAACACGCGTCTCTGCACTAATCACTTCTAAGTCCTTCTGTATCGCCTCTGAACCGTCCGTGTCGTTCTGTTCACGGCTAACGTTTAGCTACAAAGCTAACTAGCGTCTAACACGAGGCTGAATCCCAAACCCCCCTCTGACCCCTGATCAAGGGCACTACTCACTGTGTGGAACAAGGGAGTGTACACCCTACATAGTGCACTCGCTTTCCATTTAACACTATTTGGGATTCGACCCCAGAACCCTGAAGTTATCGGAGCTGATATTCTACAGTGTAATAAGTGTAAATCTGGTGAGTTTTTCAGGACTATATACCTTGATATCACACTCAAGGTCGTGCTGTTGTACTGAATATCAGCAAATGAAAGGAAAAGGCACGTGTGTGGGGTCTGGTGCTCATCTTTTCTTTTTGTGTGTGTGTGCAGGTAAGGAGTTCCAGGGACGGAGGCTGAATGTTTCGATGGCGCGCAGGAAAACTGCTCCAGGGCTTATGAGGGGGGGGATGCCCATGAGAGGAGGACCAATGGATCGTGGAGGTACAGCTCCTCTCTGTGCTCGCACACACACACACACACACACACACACACACACACACACACACACACACACACACACACACACACACACTCGAATCTCAGCTGCCCTAATTCACATATTGTGGTTTTGAATAACGGGGCGAATACATGTACATACTCCTAATATAAAACATAAACACTGTTAGGAAATAAGTGAATGGATTCAGCTTTTATTTTTTTAAATATATTTGTTAGATGTTTGATATAAACTAATTATAAATAAGAGTGTTGGAACAGTTATTATAAATAGAAGGATGTGTCTCTCTGAAGCTCAGGCTTCTCACTGCGCTCTTCCCTGCAGGTATGATGGGGCGGGGCGGAGACAGAGGCGGGTTTCCTCCCCGTGGAGGTCCTCGCGGCGCCATGGCCTGGGGAGGACCACCGGGACCCGGCAACGTCCCGAAGAGAGCCGGGGACTGGGAGTGTCCCAACCCGTGAGTCTCCGTCTCTCTCACAACACACACACACACCTCTCACTGCAGCTATGTACAGTGTGTGTATGATTGGTGTATGTGACGCACTTCCTGTTTTGTCTAGTGGCTGTGGAAACCAGAACTTTGCCTGGAGGACGGAGTGTAACCAGTGCAAAGCTCCAAGGCCTGAGGGCGTGGTGCCTCCTCCAGGTCTGTCCCACACACACACACACACTGTGATAGATATGACTTACTTAAGTTTTAGAGAGCTTTATAGTTCTCTAGAGACACCGTGATAAAACGGCCAGCTCTAGAATTATTGGCACCCTTTGGCTCTCTTATGTAAAGTGGAGCGGAGGAAAATGTCGCTTATGAGAAAAGGTTCATTTAATTGTGAATTGACTCAACACTTCAGAGATGAAGCTTTAGTGTTAATATTTTCTTATTGTTAAATGCTTTGTTAATCCTTAAAAGGGGTTTAAGCTTAATTTAAAAAGTTGTTTCTTTGTGAAATGAGTGTTTAAAAGCTGGAGATGATGTGTAACATGTGAAGTGTGTGTGTGTGTGTGCGCGCGCAGGTGGAGAGCGGGGCCGAGGGGACGGGATGTTCCGCGGGGGCAGAGGGATTGACCGCGGTGGCCCAGGGGGAATGCGTGGGGGCTGGGGAGGAGAACCGGGAGGCTTCAGGGGCGGCCGAGGAGGAATGGACCGAGGAGGGTTCAGAGGAGGAAGCCGTGGAGGACCCCCGATGGACCGCGGGGCGAGGAGAGGAATGGGACCAGGGAAGATGGACATGAGGTACGACTCAAAGCTAACAAACTGAAAAGACACTTGTGTATGATGTGTAAAGGTTTCTAACGTGAGGAGGAAACGCACCGCGGGAGCAGAGTGATCACATCCTGGGCCGTGTTTTAAAGAACCTTCTGACCGTTCAGGCTTTAACACTGATGATTTTCCTACAACTGCATTTCTGAGTGATTTTCTGAAATCGCTTTGTTTATAGCAGCTAAACTTTCTCTCTCTTTTTTTCCAGAGATCAGCGCCAGGACCGCAGAGAGAGACCGTACTGAAGCACATCACACATCCACAGTGGTGAACCTGTAAAAGCTTTTTTAGAAGGTCTTTTTAATTCCAAGTACATATTTATACCTGGCACATACACACCCGCCCATGGGGCGTAATTATTACCCTCCATTTAGGAGTTCAGGTTAATTCATTAGATTTGTTTTCCCGTTCACTTCTTCCTTCCTGCTTGATTCTCCATCACTCTACGTTTCTTCTTTATCCAGTTTATTTTGTACCGTTACATTACTTCCTCTCTATGCAGTTATGTACTCATTATTTTTTAAAGAAATAAACTTCAACTGGATTGACTTTTAATGTATTGTGTGTCTGTGTGGTATTTCCTGTGTTCAGTACAGCGCAACTGGACATTAATCGCTCTGTCGCTCCATGTGGACGACAGATTTAGCTTTTTCAGAATCAAACACTTTTACTGGCTCCTGCGGTTTAAGCGGTGATGAAGTCATAAAACCAGCTGCTGCTCTGAAGCCCACATATAAGGCTTCAGAGAAATTATTAAACATTTATGGGGAAAGATATTTTTGTATAACTCCTGTCAGTTCTATTAATATTTGCACAGAATTATAAAATATACACTCCAGTTGGTAATGTAATCAATATAAATCTGATCTTGCAGTTCACGTTTCCACCACCAGATGTCATGATCATCACTAAATGCCTTAATAACGCCACCTCTTACAATTGAGGAGGACTGAACCTCGGATAAACCCGAATCTCATCTGCATGATGCTGTGATGAATGTACAGATTAATGTCCTGTTCTGGTTAAATATGCAGAATGTAAGGGCTCGTTCATGAGAGACTGACAGTGGCAGAATTTCGCTTGTTCCCCAAAGGAAATCAACAACTGACTTTGTTAAATCCCAACTAAACTAATTTGAGTGTCGTGTTGATATTTAATAGGTTTGTAGCTACATATGCAAGAATTTGGAAGTTGCAGAAATTTTCAGAACTTTAAGACTAATAAAATGTCAAATTTTTAGTAAACTGTTTAAAATTTTACAAGTCTGGCTTCTTCCTTGATTTAACTTTTTTTTTTTGTCCCAGATTTAATAATTATACTTTAAGATAAATGGCTAGATACTTTATTGATCACAATTTTCTTTTTATAGTATTTAATGTTTTACATTTAATATATTGTAAAGATTCATCATATATTAAATATTTATTTTTAACAAAGGGCAAGAATTTATAGATGTATATAATTTCAAGATTAATAGTTTTTTTTTTTTTGCTTGAAACGCCTGTAGTGTAAGACAATTGAAAGCATTTTCATAAATATGATTTCAAACGTTTGTGTGAAGCGGTACCTGCTATTGAGCCTGGAACAGCTGGAAAAGCTTTGAGCCTAACATGGAGAGCTCGAACATCTGGCGTGCACGTTCAGAGCTCGACTCTGCAGATCCGCTGCTGCACCGAGCTCGTGTGAACTGTAAACATTGTAAACATGGTACGTGTAACACATACACGCGTCTGAGATGGTGGGACAGGTTGCTTGGCGAGGGGATTGGTGTGGGTTATGGGTCAGTTTGGTTTAATCTGTGGGTTAATTCCTTAATTCCCTTCCTTATCGTGATTCTTCAAGAGTAGGAGTGAACGGAGAATCTTTTTTTTGTTTGTTTTTTTAGCACAGCATATGTTTTCATGGATGGTTCTGAGACACTCACAAGGGATCTGTGGAATTGTGTGTGTGCGCAGAAGAGCTGATTCATCCAGGCCTCTGAGAATGATCTCACCCTCTCTCTCTCTCTCTCTCTCCACCCCTCCGTCTAGCTCTCTTAAAGTAACACCCGATGCTTTTCAAATCAAAACAAGGGCCTCCTTCTGGAACCGCAAGCCTCTCTCACGCCGCCGTTAGAGATGCCGGACTGCTCCACAGAGCTGCAGATCATTTGGAGAAGAGCAGAGACAATGCCGGGTTTATGATGTGGACAGACTGGGACTCAGACTGAAGCTCTTGTGTTTCAGCCTTGTTCACTTGCCGCATTGTTTTTTAAACTAGGCTCAGAGGAGGAACAAATAAATTCCACCCACTTCCTGTCAGGATGTGACTGATCCCTGATGCTGAGTCTGTGGTCATTAGAAATAATTAATAATAATAATAATAATAATAACGAATAACATGATACACAGTATATAGGACCACACCCCTGTTTGATTCTGGATCATGATAAATCAGAAGGTGTTGATTAAGTTTCCATAACAGCACCCCGGAGATTAGTGCAGACTCATTCAAAAGTCATGGACGTACTGTGGTTCTTAAAGACATGTATATCTGTAGAGACGCTAAATACGTCCATGCATGGAAGGAGTCTCCAGTGTCAGCGGTATCGCTGTAAGTTCACACGAACCAAAGTGACATTCATTGCTTTGACTAGAGAGTGAAGGGGCGGCTGTGACAAATACAGCTGCTCTAATGTAAGTGTTAACAGGAGCTCGTACATTTTGTGGACATTCCACAAGAATAAACACACCCACATCCACACCGATACCTTCGTCACCTGTAAGACTGATAAACCTCAGTAAAAAAGTGAGAGATGTTATTTTGGTTTACTGTTATTTCACAGGTTTCCTTTAGTTGCAAATCTACAGCAGAAACACACATTTTTGTTGATTCATTAATTTGGAAGAAAATCTTAAATTCTACAATCAAAAACACACACGCTTTCCAGTGCTGAATAAACACATTCAATGTTGTTATTTCTTTATTTTAATTAACACACATGCTTTTCAGTGTTGAAGTAATATATGCACACACTTTTTTGATTGATTATGTTTTAAATTGTTGAATTCATACGATTTGATGTTAAATGACTATTTTTCTGCTAAACACTTTGTAGTGTTGTAATAACCCTTCGCAGTATGTTATTAACACTTTCTAATGCTTAGAGAATGAACACCTGTGTGGTCTGGTTAACTTTCTCAACACTGGATGGACACATGGTGTTGTACCGCCGAGTTTCGTGTGTATTGTAGTGTTGAGTGAAGGATTCATACATTTGAACTCTTTGATGATTTATACATTTGAAGTTTCAGGTCAGTGTTTTATTCGTAGACGCAGCACTGCTGGAGCAACATTACATCTGGTCCGGTGTTGGTCCTCATCAAGGGTTTAGACGTGTGTGTGCTTCTGCTGTTTGGATTCATTTGGAAGCAAAATTTAAGTAAAAATTCCGACCTTTAATTGTCATTCATTAGTGTTTATATGTACAGTATACAAGGCCAGGATCAAGTCCTTCCTTCTTGTAATTTAAACCTGGTAGATGTTTATACACTGAGGACTATTCAGGAATTTATTAAACGTGTGTGTGTGTGTGTGTGTGTGTGTTGGGGTATATTTGTGATTTTTGTTTTGTTTAGAATTAACATTGTAAATGACTTATCCCTGAATGTTTGAACGCTTTATAAATCTCATATTTGAACGTTAACCCGCGGTTCGACACGAACACCCCTGACTCGGGTTGTGTTTCTCTGGTTGTGTTTCATTAATCGTTTTGTGTTCCCTCAGAGCAAGAGGCTTATATAGACTGAAAAATCCTAACAAGCGCCGTGTTCCAAACCGCACTACAGTAGAATATAGGGAACTAGGACACTAGGACCCGGGGCGCTGGCGTCAGGCTTTGCCGCAGTACACTATGTAGGGGGCGCGCGGAGATATTGGACGACACCCGACGGCTTGTCCGGTCCTATCGCTTTAAAGGACAATTCCACAGACAGGAGGAGAGAGCAAGAGCGAGAGCTCGGTCACAGGGGTGTGTTTTCTTTCTCGCACACACCGGGAATTAACGCGCAGAAACGGGGAATACCGAGCAGGGAAGGAAAGAGAGAAGGGGAAAAAAAAGGCTGAGAAATGAAGGATAAAAAGCGGGTGAGCTGAGGTACTGAAGGGTCTGGATGTGGAGTCTTAGAGAGAATACCACACACACACACACACACTGATACCACGACTCGGGTGTGATTCCACCACTGAGAGAGAGAGAGAGGGAGTGTGAGTGTGAGAGCGCTATGGAGAGACGGGACCCTGAGGCAAGTTCGGTGATTCGTTAGCACACTGAGCTAACAGCAGCACCGTGACGGGTAAGAGGCGCTTTATTAAATCCCTCACTTCTCCTCTAACAAGTGTGTGTGTGTGTGTGTGTCTGCACTTAACGACGCGTTCATAACGCTACACTCATTCCGTGTGTGTGTGTGTGTGTGTGTGTGTGAGGGATTCTCCGGTACTTCACTCAGAATGGATGCGCGAGCCTTTCTGATTTTTTTATTTTTGCATAAACGCCAACGGTCTGTTTATTTAAATATTTAAATCCTAACCGACCCGAGGCGGAACATTCTGGAACACCTCACTGACTAACCGCCGCTTTAAGGTGTTGAACCTCACTAAAGACCAACATCTCAGTGTTCAGGGTTAAACCTGCCGCCGTCTCACTGACTGAACACCGACTTCTGCAGAATTAGTAACTAACACACACACACACACACACACACACACACACACACACACACGCATGCCAGTGCTTTTTTCGGATTGAACACGAGTTATGGTTGTGATAATGCAATGAACATGTGTTAACATTGTTACATCACACACACACACACACACACACACACACACACAGAGCATGTCTTTGCAGTTAAATTAACACTAACATGCTTTTCAGTGTTGAGCTAATCAACACACATACATACATGCTCTTTAATGTTAAATTAACACACTTTTCAGTGTTGCTTTAATAATCTAATTATCCTTGAATCAACACATTACGGTGTTACATTAACACAAACAATGGAACAGAATTAAATGATCTATAAGTCAGTTGAACACTTCACTCTACAACAGTGTTTCACATGTTCACTGCTGGTCTAACAAATGAGTGTGAGGAAATAACACCTACAGTAATCTATCAGCACTTTATAATGATGCTTTATGGAATGTATTGTGTGTTGATCTCTCACACTCTTCAGCAGCGTTTAATTCATATCCTTTTAATGTTAGATTACTGTATTCAGTGTTGAATCAGAATAGGATTAAATTGGATTTTAGAAGTGTTGAATTTCCTCTTTCGGACTTATTTACATTCTCAGCAGTGTTTCATAAACAGTTTTCGATGTTGAGTTACTATATATAGTGATGAGCCGTGTTGAATTCATATGGTTTGATGTTAAATCACTGTTAAAACTATTTACTATTTTCTCAGTGTTGAATTAAATCTTAGAAGTGTTGTATTCTAAGTTATGATGAACACTTTGGAGTTTTTAGTTAACCCTTCACAGTGTTTTATCAACAGGTTGTAATGCTAGATTACAGCATTAACCCCTGTGGTGTTCAATTAACTGAACATTGAATGAATCCTGTGCAGTAATATTACCCTGTTCAGTGCTGTATGAATGAACTCCGTGTAAGTGGGAGAATAATCTTAGGTGTTGAATTAACACTGAGAAGTGTTAAATGAAGTATGTAAACTGTGTTTGTACACACAGCATTACTGAAGCAGCAACTATATGGTACAGTGTTAGTTATCATGTGCAGTGTTGAATGAGCCATCTATGGTGTTGAGTTCACAAATAGTATGTGGTGGTGTTGAATAAAAACTCCTTATAAGACTGAATATTGTACTCGTTAAAGTTTGGAAATCAAACACTACCTACAGTTGTCCCATCAACACCTAAAGAATTGAATTTAGAATTTTTATTCAGTTTTTGTAAACTGAACACCTGCCACATTGAAAAAATACTCATGATAGAAAATTTTATGAATTCTTTACAGGTTTTGTAAGTGTTTGTGTTTCTGGTGTTTGTCCTGCAGGAGCGTGAGAGAGCACAATGTGATGTTGGATAGAAATACGGATCTCACTCACATCTGGATCCTCAACAGCTGCTTTTAAAGTGTGTTCGTTACTCACACACACACGCATGCAGAGCTCAGATAGTTTCCTCATACTGATACTCTGAGTGAGTGATGTTGGCGTCTCCACCCTGCTCTGATCAGACTTGCTCGTCCAGACAGTCAGACGTCTCGTGCCTTCACTGACTCTTGCTTGCTAATCAGAGGCAACATGGCCGACCAGAGCAACATCCAGTGCGCTGCCTCCAAAAGCATCCGGCCCTTTAAGTCCAGCGAGGAGTACTTGTATGCCATGAAGGAGGACCTGGCAGAGTGGCTGAACGCCCTGTACGACCTGGACATCACGGCCGACACCTTCATGGAGAGCCTGGAGACGGGCTGCTCCCTCTGTCGCCACAGCAACAGCGTGAACCGTGCCGCGCTCGAGTTCCTGTCCCAGCACCCGGATTCGGCGCTCCATGCTCCCAGGCGGGACGTCGCATTTCAGTCACGCAATGTGGTCCCCGGGTCATTTCTAGCTCGCGACAACGTGTCCAACTTCATTGGCTGGTGCAGGCACGAGCTCCGCGTCAAGGACGTGCTCATGTTCGAGACAAATGACCTGGTGGAGCGCTGCAACGAGAAGAACTTTGTGCTGTGTCTGCTGGAGGTGGCGCGCAGAGGGGCCAAGTTCGGCATGCCCGCCCCCATGCTAGTGCAGCTGGAGCAGGAGATCGAGGAGGAGATCCGCGACCAGGAGAAGCTCCAGGAGAAGCTCCAGGAGAAGCTCCAGGAGAAGCTCCAGGAGAAGCTCCAGGAGAACACGGACAAGCCGAGCAGCAGGACCAGGTTCCATCAGGACAAGAGAGACAGCGACTCTGAGCCGGAGCTCGTCAACAGCTGGGCACAGCAGAAAAGGGTCCTGTGTGACATGCGCAACCTGGACGAGCTGGTGAGTGTGTGAGAGAGTAAATATATTCTCAGGTGAAAGGACACATCTCAAAGTTAAAACTGATGTTCCGTGCCGCAGTGCTTGTTTTTTGGCCAGATATTTTACAGACACTCTACTTTACAAGTTTTTGCAATTGTTTAAGTGGCGGGGCTTCACTGATGTGAGTGGAGTTTGAGGTTTAAGGGAGTAAACGACCACTAATCTCCTTAAAAACTATTCGCATAATAAGCACTGTATTACTCAGCTGTTAGATATTTCCATATCAACACTCATTCACTCAGCACTTTCTCACTGCTTTAAACCCAGATGGACCTTTCACCTTTCTGTCCTGTGACTTTTACAGGGTTTGAAAGGATTATAAAGGGTGTGTGTGTTTGTGTGTGCTGTATCTAAACCTGTGAAAGAGGACACAGGTGAGTCAGGTGATGATCAGGCTATTAAATGATCGTGTTGTTTAGGTCTGAGAAAATCTATGAAAGGCTCACATTCAAGACAGAAGCACACAATTTAGGTTCATTTATTAATATTTATATATGGAAATAAACACGCAGCAAGTTTTCTGTGAAAGTCCTCTGATGATCCTCTGAGGATCAGGAAACAATTTTGAATTCGATTCGAGATGGCACTCATGGCAACAATCACAACGACAGCATAAAGGTTTGACGTCGATAATCATGGCTCCAGTGTACTGAGAAAACCTTCTTTCTTGATGGTGTCTAAGCACTAGTGAAACACTGGGATAAGAGCATTAGTGTAGCAGAGGATTTTATAGAGAAATAAAGGAAGCTTTTACTCTCAGGCCTGTGTTCTATTATTCTGTACTGTTATCAAAAGTCCCACTTTGACTTGAATGCCCAAATAAACACAACAAATGTGTTTAAACAGCTTTTAGAGAAAGAACAGGTCCAGAGAGGAAACTTAGATGATGAGGGGGAAGTTCATGGAGGAACTCGTCCGTGGCTGCGAAGGAACTGTAGTATTTGTGAGTGTGTGAATGAATGAGTGAGTGAGTTTTGCGTTCTGATTGGTCAGAAGGCGTCGGTCAAGGAGAAATGTGTATGTTTGTGTGTGTGTGTGACATCAGTGGAATGAGTCTCCAGTGTGAGTGATATAAGTGTCCTGTGTGAATCAGATAGAAAGTTATAACAGGTTTCTCTGTCTGTCTCATTATTTCTCTCTTTCATGCCTCCTCTTTTCACTATCTACTATTCTCGCTAGAATTTTTTTTTATCTGTCCCTCTCTGTCTGCTTTTCTTTCTCTTTCTTTTTGTCTTGTCTCTCTCTCTTTGTCAATTTATTAACATTTCCTTATTTCTCTCTCTGCCTCTCTTTCTTTCCCTTTCTGTTGTGTCTGTTCTGTTTGTCTCTCTCTCTCTTGCTCTGAGGATTACTGTAGTTGTCGTTCTGTAATTATAGTTCTCACATCACATATTGGGAGGGGGAGTGTGTTTTGCCTCCTCCACATCTGCCCGTCTTTATTGTCAGGCAGCTGATCAAGGCCACACACACGTACACACAATCCAGTGATGAAGTTTAGGGCTACAGGCACTAGTAGTTGCAGTTTGGACCATTTAGCCCCCCTACTCAGATGTTGAGCTAAATAGGCATAACGCATTCTACTTTTATGTTGTCAGATTTTTGGCCTGTGTTCAAAACGGCATCGTTTAATTACTTAGAGTGTCTGATTCACATCCTCAATAATGGTCCAAAAACTTTGTGAAGGTTATGGCCATGTGTGACTCAATCCTTGTGGGCGGAGCTCCCTGATGCGGTTGTTTAACGGAGGCGGGGTTACATTCAGATTCTCAGGTGTAAGTCCGATCAAGCTGAGATGTGATCAGTCTGATTTTGACACCAAATGTTTTGTTAGTGGAACGTGCCTGGACTCTCCAGATTGCTGCTCACCACTATAACGGTTTATGTTTTATCAAATCAGATTTTTGGTGGAGAGAGAGAGAGAGAGAGAGAGAGAGAGAGAGACACCCTACAGGTTGTAAAGTCGGTGATCAGAGCGTGCTGTTCTCATAATCATAAACTGTTAGCGATAAACTTCGCTTTGTGACATTAGCATCATGTCTTCAGCGAGCAGACCGATGCAGCAGGCAGCTCTCTCTCTCTCTCTCTGCGCACCATGCGTGTTTATATTTTTAGCTGAAATATTTCCGATGTCCTGTAAGACTAAACCCAGTGACCTCAGGACAAACCACTTCCTTTTCTAACGAACCTCTCAGCTCCTCAAGTTAGCGCCTACGAGAGGTTACTAATAGGCATCAGGAGGGGCTTTTATTTAACTAGTGATGTCATTTAGATCAGACACCATGCTGGGGCTGTAGTAGTAGCTACAAGTTTCACTTCCTGTCAGCTGTGTTAGTGAAAAAGCGAGCTACAGACCAGTAGCCGATACAGCCAAAATGAAACATTTACGTATAAAAAATATAACCTAAATTAAAACATTAATTTAAATTAATGAAGATGAAACATGAATACCTTTAATAGGCAATTTTATAGCAGTACAGTCATGCAACATTTGAATAATAAAAAAGGGATTGATTTAAAGCTTGCATGAAAAAATCTTTTGTAATTTTGCATAAATAATATTTTATATATAGAAAATATTATTTATCACAAAATTAACAAGTGCTTTATATAAAGTACTTGTTAATTTAGCTATTTGACAGTTTTTCTCTATTTACGCTAATTATATTTAAGAATACAACTAGATGTCTTGGATGTTATGATTAATTAAAAATAATTTATTAGTTGTAATAATTATGATATGATTAAATAAACTGTCAGAAATAATTTAAGTTATTGTGATATGTAAGTATGATGTAAGTGTTTCTGTGGATGGGGTGTGAGAGATTTTTGTGGTATCTCCCCAACTCAAGTGTTTCTGGTCAGTTTGATGGGACACAGGAGCTCCTCGTTAATTATTAACACCAGACCTAATGGAGCTTCTGTACAGGAACAATCACAGAGTCTCATTATCACCATGATCATCACTGTAACAGTCCTTTTCTGTCTCCAACCTATCGTGGCTTATGGAATCCTGCCGTCCTAAAGACTGTTTTAAAGACGCTGTGTTTCGATTTTAAAGAGATTTCCGAAGCTGAAAACTCAAGTAAGAGTAGATGTACTTCTAAATAATATTAATTAAGTAGAGGTCAAAAGTAGTCATCCAAAATATTACTCAAATAAGAGTAAAAAAGTATTTGGTGAAAAGATACTCAAGTACAGAGTAACTGTTTCAATCGCAATTTCCGATTCCTTTTCTCATTCAAAGAGGTTGAATTTGTATTATGGCAAGAAAAAAGCAGCTAAGTAAAGAAAAACGAGCGGCCATTATTACTTTAAGACATGAAAGTCAGTCAGTCGGAAAAATTGGGAAAACTTTGAAAGTGTCCCCAAGTGCAGTCACAAAAAGCATCAAGCGCTACAAAGAAACTGGCTGACATGCGGACCGGCCCAGGAAAGGAAGACCGAGAGTCGCCTCTGCTGCGGAGGATAAGTTCATCCGAGTCACCAGCCTCAGCAATCGCAGGTTAACAGCAGCTCAGATCAGAGAGCAGGTCAATGCCACACAGAGTTCTAGCAGCAGACACGTCTCTAGAACAACTGTTAAGTATATATAATGTGTGTGTGTCTATTTTGGCAGATAGAGAAGACGTTCTGTTGAAGTATTGGGAAACATTCTTTGTAAATGATGCCAGGGATGCATTAATAATTTTTGGGGTGTATAAAAATGTACAACACGTGTGATGGTGATTTATTCTGTACTGAAATATAATTGTATATTCATAGACTGTTAAAATAACATTATATGTACAGTTTAAGTTTACATACAATCACACAAACATGAAAAAAGCATTCTATACTCACCGCAAGATTGTACACTAACCGCAAGATCCCACTAGCAGTAGCATGGATTTATGGCCGTTCCGCAGAATTAAAGAAAGATGTCGCTGACTTTAAGTAAAAGTATGGTGCAGTAAAACTACTCATAGAAGTAATTTTTTTAGAAAGTTACTCAAGTAAATGTAACTTGTTAGTACACACCTCTGCAGGCGGATAGATCCATCTGGATTGGATAACTTCCTGTTAGTCCGACACGTGCACCTGCGCACACACACGCACACATATGCAAAAACACAAAATGGTTAAATTCTTGTTCAAATTTCTCTTTTTAACAGTTTTTAAACAATCAGCCCAGGCTCTAATGGGTGTACAAACACACCAATTTAAGAAAAACAAATCCCCTGTTGTTTGTTCTTTTTCCATGTTTTGTATTGTCAAGGTTTAAACAACACAGGAGGAGACTTGAATAAATGTACAAAATATTAATAGTTATAAACTGTCTGGAAGCAATTTATATTAATATGTTTTAACTTTTAAAATTTTTTTTTAAATATAACAAAAATATGCTATGGAAAAAAGTTTTATTATTATGTATTAAAAGAAAAGGCAAACTAACTGGCCAAAGTTGGTATGATATAAAAATTTGTGCACAGATTCCCCCCCCCCCCCCCAAAAGTAAAAAAAAAAAATAATAAAATCTTAAATCTAATAACTAAAATGTCCTCTATAAATTTAATTATAACAAATGTTATTATTTATAACATGTTTTATAACATGTATTTGTTTTTGTGTTGTTGGGATAAACCCGTTGTTTGTGTTGTCTAGCAATAAACCCGTATAAGTATTAATTTTCTAAACTTTTATGCATCTCGTCACAAAGAAAGTGACGAATCTAAATGGTCACTTCAAGTGACTTCTCTGCACAGTCCTGACCTCTTGTCACACGTCTGTAGAGGTGTAACAAAGGAATATACGAATAAAAATAAGTTCAAAAGAACTCAAGAAATCTAATATGAGATGACAAAATGTCAATCCATTAATTTACACATTGAGTAGCACGTGCAAATTCATCTTAAGCTAGTTAGTTTTGGAAGTGGTGCATGTCAACTATTCCAGGACGGGCCACACCCACAGGAGATGAGCGATGAGCCAAAAGAGAGACTCCTGACTTGATAGAGCGAATCTAGCGTTAGTTTACTAAGTGTTTATAAGATGGTATTCAGTAGAGATTAAAGTGCGGCGTGTGGAAGTGTTGAGGCGTCACGTTGTGAAGTTTTCTCAACACACTGTCAGAAGTCCTCATAAATCACAGGCTTTAGGACCCTGCAGAGTCATGCCGCTTCATCAGTTCTTTCACAATCTGGAAAAGTGTGTGTGAGAGATTTTTCCTGGTTACTGTACAGTGTGTATAAACACTTCTGTCTCTCAGACAGGATTTTTCCACCTAACAAGACAGAGGGAAACACACACTGCACTGTACGACAAACACAACCCCGTCACTCCCACATATTACCACACACTTGGTGCAGTCGGTTCTTTCATACGGTGGTGTGTGTCAGGCAGGAGAGAGGTTTACAATGGGTTAACGCTCCGGTCCACTCCCTAGCTAATTTTAGGAAAGAAAATGACACAGAACAAGACAGAGAGAGAAATAAACGAGTGCACCAGTTCAGGTCACAGATACTTCATGCACATCAAGTTTATCTGTCTATCCTAAAACGAATACACACTCTCCCTGAGCCCGTAAAGA
Source organism: Clarias macrocephalus (assembly GCA_011419295.1). Lineage (NCBI taxonomy): Eukaryota > Metazoa > Chordata > Actinopteri > Siluriformes > Clariidae > Clarias > Clarias macrocephalus. The sequence goes on from JAAGKR010004628.1 coordinate 47,390, forward strand.
GACACGGGTCGGGAAAAATGCATAACATCAATTCATAGTCTATTGTTTTTGTTTGCTTGTTTGTTTGTTTGTTTGTTCAGCCTGGATGAGTAAATCCAGGTCATATAAGGTCATCGCTTAAAAAAAAATTCAGAAGTATATCTATAAGTTATAATTGTCCATCTATCTATATTTATAAGAATGAATGTTAAACGTTTAGCTAGCTTATGTCAGGTCTTGTTTCATTAAACCCCGCCTCCTGTGTTCTGATCGGATACAAGGATTCAGTCTGACATGTGATTGGTTAGAGCTAGGAGTGGAATTTTTGTGCGCTTTATTAACCAATAGTTGATCATGTTAACAATCAATAATCGACTTCATTGTTGATAATTAATTAATTGGACTGTGAGTGCGCCCTCTTGTGTTGTAAAAGTTAATACTTATGTGTGTTATGGAGGAAAGATTCAAAACAAACATTACGGTCAATGAATTTTTAATTGGTTAAATCATTATTGTCTTCATTCAGTTGATTAACTTTGCACTGAGAGTAAATTTGGAGCACGAGGACGGGGTTTAGAGTAGTATTATTTTGCTAGCACAGTTTCACAATTATTTATTAACGATTAAATCTCTGCGTCAGTCTGAAACATGTTTACGTAAAGTTTTTATTTATTGTGGAATCGAAAGATGAGGTCTCTCAGAGAAGAAGTATGGGGCAGGGGCGGAGCTAGAGGCGGAGCTTCTGCACACATGCTGAGTCCTGAGGAAATGTAAACGATTTCCAGTACAATCTAAACATCGCCTGTTCTTCTTCATCTTACTCACACTATGTCTTTAACACACACACACACACACACACACACACACACACACACACCATGTGATAAGGAGTGAAGTTTATTGCTTTTGGCTGAGCAGCACATGATGCAGTGACCTACATAGTGTACACTGCAGTTAGTGTACGAGACTTAGTGTTGACACACACACACACACACACACACACACACACACACACACACACACACACACACACACACAATCTTGCATACCAGAACATATGATATCAGACATCTCTGTCCTGCCCTCAGGCTCTGACTTCCTGCTTCTGCTTCATTGTTTTGGTCATAAAAATATGTGTACACACACACACACACACACACACACACACACACACACACACACACACACACCAGATGAATGATAATGGTAATGAGTCTGTCTGTGATTAGACAACAAGGCAGCTCTAGTTCTCCACTGTGACCTTGTGTGTGTGTGTGTGTGGCAGGAAGAGGAGGGTGCGTGAGGTGAGCTGTACACTTTACTGTACACTTCATCTCTCTCTCTCTCTCTCTCTCTCTCTCTCTCTCACACACACACACACACACACACACACACACACACACAGTGAGAAAGTAGGTCATGACATGGCGCATTGGGTCATACAGGATTTATTGCCAGTCTGTTTTCTTCTCCTCTCTTTCTCTCTGTCTTTCTTAGTTTGATCTCTTTTAATGTCTTTTTCTCACCATCTCTGCCTCCCTCTCTTCCTCTTTCTGTATGTCTATGTCTCTCTCTTTTCCTCTCTCTCTCTCCTCTCTCTCTCTGTCTCTGTATCCTTATCTATCTATATCAGTCTTTTTCTTTCTGTCTGAGTTTTCTGTCTTGCCCCCCCCCCCCCACCCCCCACCCATCTCCCCCGACAGTGTCAAAGAGCTCAGTGAATGTGCTGTAGTCAGTAGTAATGAGTTAATGAGCATGCAGCAATGGAGTCTGATCACTCTGTTGCTCTCAGATTAATTTATGACGGTGTGTGTGTGTGTGTGTGTGTGTGTGTGTGTGTGTGTGTGTGTGTGTGTGATCAGACAAGGGCAGTGAGAGTCAAACCTCTTTTACCTGAGCCTGAGCCTGTACCTGCTGCAACTATTACTAGAATATCATTAGCGTATCCTTAGTGTATAATTAGCATATCACTAGAATATCATTATAATATAACTGATGTGCGATGATTAGAAGTCGAATGCTTTTCAGCAGCCGCTCCCGACGCACCACATCTGCACCGAGGTTTTGTCTGATGTCATCATTTTTACAGCATCTGGCAGGCAATATTTTTTTTCTTACCTTTTTCCTTCCCTCACACTCGTACACTCACACTCACACACACAAATAAATCATGAGCGTATGCCTGAGGAGATGAAGTATAAAGATAGCTATAAGTTAACGCTCAGAAGTACACACACAGGTACACACACACACTCGTACACCTGTTCACATACAGGGCTGGATATAACACACCGCTGTAAAAGAATACATAAAGTAACTTAGACATGAAATATATTAACATACATAGACTTCATGAAACAGACAGAAATAAAGCAGTGAGCTCATTAATGATGCATGTTCCTGATTAATCTTCCTCTGTTTACTCCGAGACCTTATAGCGAGCCGCGTTCACTCAATCCCACCCTCCCCACCCCCGGATCAATACCGGATTAAATATGAGCTCCATATCGACACGCGGCAGTCGATAAAGACTCTGAGAGCGCAACCGAAGCCTGGCCCCTGGGTTGATAAAGAGCAGATCGGGTTTATCCCAGCGCTATAAGAGTGTGTTATTTTACCTACAGTCTGCCAACCTGTACAGTTTTCACTTTCACTTAGTAACAAAACCCACATCGTGCATTTTAAAAGTTTATCGTAAGATTTAACGTTGTGGAATCCTCAGGAAACAAAGTCGCTCACACAGGAGACTCCTTCCATAGATCTTCCCCCCTCACAGAACACTTCATCCATAACTAGACCTTTTTTTTGTTTGTTTGTTTATTATCTGGCTGCAAATTTGCACACATTTGAGTTCCTGTGACTGAGCCGTTGCCATAGAAACAATAGCAGATCTGGTGTTCAGAAGTAACAAACGAACCAACCAGATTGGAAAATTCAGCCGTGCTGTGTTCATATTACAGAAAATTATTATACAGATGTAACTGTTACTGTCCTTACATAGGGGGCGCTCTAACACACTCAGAGAAAGTGCTGTCCACCCTTTTCTGCCTTCATGAGCTCACAGATGTAGTGATTGATTTCTAAGGGAACGCATGCCACGCCTCCTTTCCTGAGAGCACGGCCAGTTCAGCCTCCCAGGACTCCCGAAATCAGGGGACGGGTCTGACATCATCAGCGCTCATGTCCTTGTCCTGGTTGAAACCTCATTCCAGGTCTTTTTTTTTTTTTTTGTTGACAAAATTACAGGCTGAAGGTTTTTCCGCCAAACTCGACACTCGTCTGATCTTTTCAGTCTGATTCTGTCCAAGGCAGAACTCATGCATACATGTCCACGGGACTCTGTGTGGAAAACACAACCCGCTAGAAACTCACTCGTACTCTGGTCATGATGTTTTACACAAGGTTTGTTTTATCATCTGGAAAACGTGTGAAACCAATCCCGTCCTAATAGGCTTTAATCTGTAGCTTTAGACACTCAGGAGAAAGTCAGACGTCTGCGATGTAATGAAACGACTTTCTTACCTTCTGCTCATGTCGTTAATCAGTGCGAGGCCAATAGACGGTGGTTTCTGATTGGTGGATTTTAGACTATTTTTGCAATCATAGCAACAGATCTTAACTTGCGACTGAAGAATTGTTCGTGTGAAATTTACTGAAGTGAGAACGGAGAACTGTCTGACGTTTCTGGAGCCGAACACACTGGCGTGTAGCTTGCCAAACCTCAGGCATGACAAACCAACCGATCCACAACACATTGGGGTCCTGCAGGTTATTAACATCTTATGTCTTTTAAAAATTGTGTCCAATGAATTATAGGAGTTTGAAGTCAGTCGAGGTCAGTCACGCATCACAGTCTTCCTGTGCTGTTTGTCAGTTTCACATATTTTACTGATTATGTTTCTTTCCCAGGACAACTCATTAAAAATGAAAGTTTAATGTGTGTGTGTGAGTTCAGTGTGTGTGTGTGTTCAGCAGGGTGGTCCTGTTTATCTAGTCCTGTGTGTGCTTGTTTATGTACATGTGTGTGTGTGTACCCACACTGGATTAGACCAGGATGTGTTTGTGATGTTAGATACAGTTTATATATAATATATGGGTGTGTGTTTGTGAATGTGTGCATGTGATGAACCCAGGTGACCAGCATCATGGTTATTAAATAATTTGTGTGTGTTGTTAGAGGTACACTAGCAAAACAGACGTTTTTTGCTGTCCTCCTGCAGTACCTTCATGCTCCACTAGGAAGCTCAAACTTCACTGAAGCTGCTGCAGAACCCGAATCTGATCCCGAGCTCTGAGTTCTAATTTAAAGTTTCTCTTAAACACTATGAAACCAAACACTCTCGTAATTCAGTTCACGGAGCTGAACTGAACACGCAGATGTGGTGTTCGACATTATCAGGTCAGACAAATAAAAAGATAAAGATAAGCCATGGCAGTTGTGATTGTAATAGTCACGGTGTTAATCATTATCATTGTCAGCATTAACCCGAACAGCAAACTTGTAACTGTTTGTTTTCTAAAAGCAAATATTAGCATTAGCGATAGAAATTTCTAGCATCCATGCTCAGGCATGTGTTCTCATTCGCCGATGTGTGAGACGAGCGCTTCAGGGCGACCTGAATTCTTCAGCATGTAAATAAAATGTGCCAGTCAAACACATTTCGTGAGATAAAATAATCACATTAAAAAAATGGGTTCTTTTAACACCTTGTTTCTGAGCCTTGCCCCAAAGCTGTGTGTGTCTCAAAGGGGGCGGGGTTTCATAACCATCTACCATTCACTAGGGCTGTTTTAGGTTGATTCGTTTTGTTGAATCGATGATTTAGATTCAGAATTGACTCACGTTTTTACACTTATTTACAAAAACTTTAAAACAATTTTTAATGTTTTTTTCCCTTTTTTTCCTTCAAAACATAAAGCAAGTTTTGCAGCAAAGACACACACACATAACTCCTGTGTCTTCTGCAAAGTAATTACAAAGTACTCTTATTTTGCTAGATTATTATATAACGTCTGTCTGTGTGTATTTGTACTTTCCCTTACAGAAGGGCAACGTGGTCATGTGATCGTCTGATTATCTGTTGTCAGTTAGATCTGATGTAGCGAAGATAAGAGTGTTGCTCATAAGTTTT